>SRPQ01000531.1:0-16810 GCA_018360075.1 Claviceps cyperi
TCGGCCGGCAGTGCCGTGTTGTGATTGATATCGCCGGCCTTTGCAGCATCGAAGCTGAATTCGCGATGGATTCGTTGCAATTGGGAGACTTCGATGTGTCACAACACTAAATCCGAGGTCTTCACACGTAGAATTAATCGCAGCCTTGATAGCTTCAAGGCTGTTGAAGGTTTGGCGATAAAGGGCTTCCATAGTCAATTACAGGCTTAGCGGCGGCGCTGCAGTCAGTGGGGAGGGGGGGGGTTGTGATAGCGGCTTCGTGGATTGATGGCTTCAATTAAAGATGACAAGCTAAAGTATGGGAACCCTAGGTATCGCTTATTCCCTCTCACCGCCAATTTGGGTGGGCCGGGCGATGTCGGTGACCGCCGGAGTCCAGCCACATTTTGGTGCCATTTACGCCAGAGCTGGTGCCCGATAAACGGGCCCAACGCCAAATTGGACCCATTTTGGAAAACCACACCTATTTATTTCACTTTTCCGCGATCTGGCCATTTAAAATGCCAAAAATGTATAACTAATTAAGCAAGTCTGTAGAATTACGAAGGATTAATCAATTGAATGCCTCAATATTTGGTATACCACCCCTTGGAATCTATCACAGCCTGAAGACGGCGAGGCATGCTGTCGATAAGCTCGTTGACAAGCTTTATTTCCAATCCATTCCAAACATTTGTCGCAACTTTTTCAAGGTGATCCAATGCGTCCTGGAACTTCTTCATATGTACCATGTTCGGATCACGTTTGAAGATTTGCTGCTTGAGGCATGACCAGAGGTTCTCAATAGGATTCAGGTTGGGGCTGTATGGCGGCCATACCAGAGGAGTCACCCCTAGCTCCTCGAGGCATTTTTTCACGATTTTGGCTGTGTGAATCGGCGCGTTGTCATGCATGAAGATAGTGTCACCATCGAGCATGGTTGGGAGAATTTCCTCAAGGTGGTCACAGTACACTGCGCTTGTGACGCCACCTCTCTTCGAGTCGGGGTCCCCCGGGAGGACGATGAGAGGACCCCGATGTCCGTAGCGGATTCCACCCCAAAACATTAGACTGTGCCGCGTCGTTTTTACTCTGGCTTGTACATATTCGAATTGCATTGCGCTTGAGCCTAAAATTAATCAAATCCCTTGGTTAGAAAGTGAGTTATCGTGTATACAAGTTCAAGGTGCAGTTCTGACAGGCGGGGCCCAAACCCAGTCCTGGGTCTGTCCATCGCCGCGCGCAATAGCGCATTCATCCGTCCATAAAACACGACGAAACCACGCAAGCGGCTTGTCACGATGCTCAAGCGCGAATTGAAGCCTTTTACTGGCATATTCTTCTGTGGGATATGGGCGTTGTGCGGCCCTGCGATGCACGAGTTCCTCTGCCTTAAGGTGTTGTCTTATAGTCTCCGTGGAAACATGAGGAGCGCATCTTTCCTTGAGCTCTCTAGTCTTGGTAAATGGTGCTTCGTTTACATTTGTCTTGATGCGTCGCAAATCGTGTTTTGTTAGCTTGGTCGGGGGCCCTCGCCCTTTTGGTGAGGTCCCCCAATCTTGCTTGGTGAACCGTTTTTTGATGCCGTAAACGAGGCTTGGGAGAATTCCCTCGTCATCAGCGACCTGCTTGGCCGATTTGCCTGCTTCCAAGGCAGAATAGACGCGATTCCTAGTGCGTGGCGTCGTATGTTTTTTGAATGGCTTCAAAGGGCGTGGCGGCGTAGACATGGCTGCTCAAAGATGATGGGCTGGTTTTTGGATGAAGCTAAATTGACGCGTCGCGACGAAAAGGGGAAGTGTTTTCGCGTTATTCACTTGGGACCACTGTATGTACTTCGTACTCCGTACCTATTGGTCTCATCTGGGCTCGATCGCGGTGGCGCCGCCCTCGGGTTCGTTTCGGACGTCTCGGACCCACTTCATCCCATTTACGGAGTAGTTACGAAACCCCTTTTACTCCGTACAAGGTATCTAGTTGTTGTCCAAACGAACGCGGCGACTGCTGGCGCGTGAAATATCCGTGGCTTTCAAGGGCCCCAACACGTCAGATTGCAACAGTCGCACACGACTGACTGCATAAGGTACCGAACGTATAACTTATAAGTACCTAACGCAAGAATGGATCGCTTGTTTATTCAAATCTCTGTTTATGATATGCTTTCATGTGTTCCTTCATTCACGTTGCATACGTCATGTTGGTCGATTCACATGCTTGAACACTTCTGTCACGTATAAGACAGCGTGTTGTCGTCATTTAGTCTGCCTGAAACTCCAAGCCGCGCCTCCCCTCCCGATACACAGGGTCCACGAACGATAATCTAGAGGATGGCACGGGTCAGTAAAAATCCATGATATAGACGGGACACGTGCACAGAATTGATCCAATGTCTTACCTCGCCCTCAACTACGTCATCAGTTGTCTTGTGGGATCCCAAGTCCTTCATGTAAATCTCTACAGAAGTCGTGGGAGCACCAAAATGTGTCTCGACATCGGCAGAGACTCTGTAATCAAACACAGCTGTCTGCGTCACGGAGCCGGCAACTCTAGCCGCCGATAGAGCATAGATGATTCTTGCCCCGGACAAAACTCTCAAATCAGACAGAACCTGGCATGGGAGTAGAGGCGTGTGGGCGCCAATGCGCTCAGCTGTATACAAGAGTCGAAGCTTCCCGGGCGTGGTCCCAACGCGAAGACGAGCTCCCGCCGCAAAGGCCGACAAAGCGTTTGAGGCTGCATGAACGCCGCGCTGGGTTAGTGTCTTTGTGGACAAAGTGTGAGAAAGTTTGGCTAGACTGCCACTCAGCTTTCGAATGGACTCTTCGTGTGAGCGTAACAGTGCAGCTGGACTAGCGACGACAACGGTGGGCGAAACGCCTTGTGTGGCAAGAGCAAGATCGGCAGACTGGCCAGCGACGGAGTTGAGTGCCACAGATGCATTGAAAAAGAGCGCTGTCAGCGTCAAAGTTAACGTGTGGATGTTGGAGAGAGCATCAACCGGCAAGAACAGATCATTCTGTGTTAGCCTCTCCCTGCTGGGAATCGCCACGAGCTGGCCAGAAACCGCCGAGGCAAGATTCGCTTGGGAAAAGCGCACCATCTCTCCGATATCACCGGCCTTGTCCTGCCAGAACATCACAATATCTTGGGGGACTTGGTCCTTGTCCACAGGCAGCAGCTCTGTGAGTGTCCTGGCAGGAGTGTCATTGACGAGATCCTGCCAGGTGGTCACATTGACGCTTCCGCCCGTACCCTCGGGAACATCATTCCAATCCATGTGGCGGGATCCATCGTCAACTACCCAGATGAGTTGACGGATGAGGGAATAGGTCTTGACCACGGAATCTAAGGGGAATGAGCCACTGGCGGTAACTACAGTATCGACGGCTGAACGACGAAGCATGTTGACAAGCTCTGGCTCGGCGACATTGAAGGGTAGAATGACTGTCGTCAGATTGGGATAAAAAGAGCATGCGAAAAGGGTGATGAGCAGTTCGATAGAGTTGGGTAGATAGATGGCCACTTTGATGGAGCCTTGTTCCTCGAGATATCGGCCGATGATGTTAATTTGTCGATTTATATCGGCTTCTTCATGTCAGCAATATTTCTTCCCCATCCAGGTTCCACATCATTGAGGATCGCAGGGCGTGTCCTGACATATGGTAGGGAAAAAAGAGGATAAAACGGAGAAAGAGGAGGCCCCCTACCAATCTTGTGCTCAATGACATTCTCAGAACCCAAAACAGTCAACAGTCGCCCCGTCACCCCAGCATCTCCTCCAGTAGCGGCCTTTCTCCAGATGTCCCGCAGATCGCCGTCTCTGCCGCGTGAGAATTTGGGCACACCAGCGTCCTTTATGTTCAACCCAGCGTTGAGAGGCATTCCATGCGGCGCAGACTGGGATCTATAAATGGCGCTTTCGCCTTCGTGCCGAACAGCCGACGGTATCGACTGTCGGGCGAGCAACAAGGGGTGAATGTCGGGCTCGGTCGCGGACGTGATGCGATAGGTGATTATCAGGACGAGCGCAGTGGCCAGCGCCGTAGAGTAGGCGTTCCATTGGGAGAACAAGTCCGTGATAGACGAGTCGATCGTTTCGAGAAGGCCCATAGCTGCTGCTTGCTTAGCTTGCTGTTGCCGGGCAAGGATGAGGACCAGCTTGAGGGGTTTTCTGTCGCAGTGCCAGCGCAGACGAGCAGGATGTTGAGTGTCCCCCGCGCAACGATACTTTGAAGCCTCCTTTGGTCGCGAAATAGATGGAACAGATGATATGACAAGACAGTCGTGTCTCAATAACTGGAAGCTTCGCCTTTTCTCCGTCCTCTATCGTCGCTGACAGACGGGAAGAAAGTGGGGTTGAACGTCCCGTGCCGGCGGCGGAGTAGAGAGTAGGTAGGTACCTTAGAGATACGGAGTACCTCCTCATGGAGACGTGGGAAATGCGGGGCAGACACAAGCCACTTGGCACGTTGGCGAGATTGAGATTCAAGAATCCAACATTGTAATTTGAAGATTGGGGTGTGTGTAGTCGCAGCTCGGAATGTTCCACCTCTCCAGCGGTACCTTTAGTCCATTTTGCTCTGACGAGTCGCAAATCCAATCGCAACTGAATGATAAATGAAGCTCAATCTTCTCGAGCCGTCAGCACCAGCGGTTAGCTGAAAGAGCCGAACCCATTGGATGCAGAGTTTTACCGTCAGTTGGGCGGCTGCGAGTCTAGAGTGTACCAAAAGAAAATGTCTGCATTGAAGCAGCCCTCGATCAAGTCTGTCTTCAGCGCCCCGCAGGCGCCGAAATAAACCTCTTCATGTATATAGGCGATGAAGATTAAATCACAATTCAGAAATTATGTACATATATACAAATGTCTATATTTTCGAATTTCCAGCAACATGGTTGTGTTTGCAGTCTTCAGATCCATCGTCACCAATGTGCACTGAGGTTTGTGTTTTGTATGTGAGTGTATTTGTACATACATAGATACATACACATATGTCCTGCTTTGCCTTCTCGGTACACCACCATTAAACGTTAAAATATAAATGGTGTAGTTATCATACAATCATTATAAAAAAAACAGAAACCAAGAGATTTGATATCCATCTTTCGTTTTCTAACCACATAAGTTACGTGCCGTAGCATGAGGTTTGTGCTTGCAAAGAAAATGCAGCGTCTTCATATAGGGTAACTGCACCACATGACCACGTGACCCTTATCTGAACGATACCTCGATTTAACGATGGCTTTGAGCCAAACTAAGCAATATCGTTATATCGAGGTTTGACTGTACGTACCCTACAAAACGCGGAGCTTTTTCCGTCAGGTTGCTGTTCTGACATCCTTATTCTTTCAAGGGAGGAAACCAGCGGAAAGATGATGCTGATGCGTGATCACTTTGGCGCCTTCCTTTCCCTACTTCAACTGAAGTACAATAGTCAGATCTTCGCCGTGAACGCTCTTCCATTATTCATCGGTTTCGTAGCGCTGTGCAAACGGGGATGCAAACGACACATTCCCTGCGTTTCTAAACATATCATCATCACAAGGCAGTGAGGCCAAGTTTTTGCAGCGAGTTTGAATTGTCCAATGAGAGAGATGGCCCTGAGCCACTGCATAGCGCCAGAAAGAACAACCACGCATTTCTTTCAGTTTTGCCTACCTAACCAGGTATGTAATAAGCGTGCGGTCCGACGGGCCCGTAACAGCTTCGATACTTCAGAACAATCACATCAACAGATGAGTCCAGTCGCACAATGCGAAGTCAATCACCAGGAGGCCTCCAGGCTCCATGGCCTGGTGCTTGGGCGTAAGCTTCAAGTTATGTCAGCTGAGTCAGTAATAAGTATGTACTGAGAACGCTGTACTGAGAACGTCTGTCTTTAGTGATTCGTTTGCTCGAGCTGGGAGTTACAAGAAAATATTCTTTCAAGTTTTTGGTGGGAAGTCTGTCACCTGTGCTCGTTGTAGGTACTAGGTTGGTGTTTGCGCTGGTTCACCGGCTTGGCTGGAGCCGCACAGCCCCGCGGAGTCACTCACAGACTTTCCGAGCCGTGAACAAGATTGATGAAAGTCAATGACTTGCGATACCGAGATCCAGCGCGAACCCAAATACATGATTCCAGTCAAAGTGATTCTCTAAACACGCCGGGGCGAAGGGGGCTCAACTTCAAGCGTCGAAGTCTCTCGATGTATGTGTGACAGAGACCAGCATATGATGACACTTGTAACGACACATGGTAGCTGGAAGCTTGGATTACGGCAGGCTCTCTACTTCTGGCGAATTCCTGTCTATACATAGTCATCATTGACGAGACGAGCGCAGGGATTGACGTTTGCTTCGCCCTTCCAAGTTTCGCTTCGCTTGCCAAGTAATTGGCTTGGGCATCCTCGCTTACATGAAGTGCAAACGCGAGTTTTCTGGCCCTTACTCTCTTGCATTTGCACCATGTCTTTTAGTGCTTCGAAGATGCTGCCATCGTGCTCTAAACAAAATCTGGACAAAGCCGTGCCAACATACCTTTACGTCTCGAGACCGAAGGGCAAAATTTACTGCCACTGACTGGTACTGTGGAAGCAAGCCTCGCAGCTATTAGTAACATGGAGAATAGGTATGCTCCATGAAGCTGCTTTACACATTCCATTGATGTTGGAATTTGCTAATGATTTGGACAGTCGGGCCCCGAGAGATGGGACTTCGGACCCAGAACCAGACAACTCATGTTGGGAATATGCGCGAAGGGGAAGCTGCAAGTTTGGCAAGCGATGCCGCTATTCCCACAAAGATCCATCAAAGCAGGCCAAGAAAGCGCTGCCACAAGAAGTAGCGAGGTTCCTGACCAAATCAGACCATTCGAAAGTTACGCTTAAAGTCGACGGAAAGCTTCGTGAATGGAAAAAACTACTCGTACAAGGCTCATCCATTTCGCGTCCACCTCCTGAAATCGTCAGCCGATTCTTCGTGCTCGCTCTGGAGCTGATGAAGGGTGACGTCAGCTCTTCACAGGATGTAGTCAAGCACGTGGCCAGCGGCCAAGGTCTGCTCTTTGTCAAAGACGTTGTCGAGCGACATGTCAATATAGCCAACCGAACCGGTCCAAGCATGAGCTTTTGGACGACAGAGATCAGACCGCTGTTTCGGCTCATAACTCACTCCCGAGTCACAGACTCAGCTGTCCTGGAAGTCGAGGCGGCCACGATCTACAACTTTGTCTTGGGAATTGGCGGACGCCGAATGACGGGACTTTTTGATTATCTTGTCAAATTGATCCATGTGTGGCCACATGAAAGCAATAGCAGCCCCGATTTGGCGAGAATGTCCACGGTAGAGCTCTCGCTGGCTGTATTGACCAAAATACTTGACTGCAACACAGTCAACATTGTGAATGAGACATTTGCTCTTCTAAACCAGCAGCTTGCAGAAATTGTTGCAGAAAGCACATCGGATGAAGAGTCATTTGCAAGATTACAGTCGCTGAAGTACATCGAGTACATTCGCCGCCGCCTTGAAGTAGGCAACGATATAGTTTCCTACGAAGATCTTCCTGTCGAACCAGTCATCCGCGAAAAATTCGTTCTCAGACGAGACTTTCCAGGCAGACTATCGGCAGAGGGTCCAAGACATGACAACGATTTTGCAGACATCTCCAAAATCAGCATTCTGCCTACTTTCGAGGAAATCATGTCGCCACGCGCAGAGTATTTGCCCCTCAATGACAGCAGTACCTGGCATGTTGGCGGGATTCGTGGACGAATTGATAGAGAGTTTCGCCTCCTCCGAGAAGACACCATCGGCCAGCTGAGAGATACCGTGCGACACGTGCAGGAGCAGCTGCATCAGAGTCCAGATCAGCCTCTCACCACAAAGCATAATGTCAGAACACACACGTACGAACATCCCACACCAATCAATGTCATGTTCGGCAGAGACGGCGGATTGGAACTGCTGGTGCAGTGTCAACAACTCGCCCCTGTACAGGAGCTGAGCGCGAAAGAACGCATGACGTGGTGGCAGCAAAGCCGAAGACTTCTAGCTGGCGCTCTCTTATGCCTCGTAGATGCCACCGGAAGCGTGGCGTTTTTTGTCGTATCCCAATCGACTATGAGAAGTAAGGAAGATGCAAGAAAGTTCGGGAGACAGACGGGCAGAGCCGAAAAGCACGATGCTGAACAACCAGCGCCCATTCGCACTCTGTCGGATGACGCCGAGTTTCTCTATGTCACGCTACAGCTAGTGGAAAATAACGAAGAAGAGGTGCAGAAATCGCTGGAATGGTATCGGCCGATTGACGTCCCGAAGCAGAAATTCCTCGTGGAGTTCCCAGGCGTTCTGCTGGATTCCTTCAAACACACACTCGCCGCTCTGCAGGACCTCTACAAAAGACCCGATGTGCCCTTTAGCAACACCATCGCATCACCACCAGACGCAGCAGCTAACGTGATGGTCCAGCCTCCATTGTTTGCCAGACGTCCTGGGTTCAATTACGACGCCGGCTGTCTTCAGACCGGCCTCGTGTTATGGCCCGTGAACAACACTGATTGTCAAGAGCTGGCCTCGCGAACAGGTCTAGATGAGAGTCAGTCCATGGCTGTCTTGAATACTTTGTCACGAGAAATCTCTCTGATACAAGGGCCTCCAGGAACTGGGAAGAGTTATACTGGCGAGAAGATCATTCAAGTCTTGCTGCAGAACAAGACCGAGGCACAACTTGGGCCTATCTTGTGCGTGTGCTACACCAATCATGCTTTGGATCAGCTTCTTGAACATCTTCTGGACAAAGGTATCGAAAAAGTCATGCGCATTGGATCGCGATCGAAGTCCGAGCGAATGGTCAGTCTCAACCTGACGAACATTGTGCAAGGATTTGACAAGACCAAGAGTGAAAGACATGAGATCGGACATGCAATTGGAGAGATAAAACGAGTCTGCCAAGACACAGTCTCGAGTCTGCGTGAGCTGGCAGTGTCTCGGTCCACAGCTACTATCAAGGACTACCTTCAGAGCTTCCATCCACGACATTTTCTTGAACTCTTTCCACCGTCCGGTGAAGATGGCTGGATCACTGTCTCAAACCAGAAACAATCTTCCGCAATCGATAATTGGTTGGGAAGCGGTCGCGAAGAATTGTTCAAATCCAGACCTGTGCAAGATCTTGAAAACACGAATTTGTGGGAAATGAGCAGCTTTGAGAGAGGTATCTTGTTCGAACACTGGCTTCAAGAAATTCGGTCTCCCATCATCTCTACCCTCTTGTCTTTGCAGAAAGAATACAAGGAATTGTGTGAAAGACGAAACAAGGTCGGAAGTGACGTCAAACTGCGTTGCCTCCAGAGCGCAGATGTGATTGGCGTCACCACCACTGGCATGGCCCGGAACATTAGCATACTGCGTCGGTTGCGCAGCAAAGTAATGGTCTGCGAAGAAGCGGGTGAAGTTCTCGAAGCGCATGTTCTGACTGCGCTGCTCCCCTCGCTGGAGCAGGCCATCTTGATTGGTGACCACCTGCAGCTTCGACCGCAGATCAACAACTATGAGCTTCAGAGTTCGAGCCCGCAGGGAGCAAAGTACTCGTTGGACACGTCTCTGTTCGAGCGACTGGTTCAGCCGCTCTACGATACCGACGCCCGAGTACCGTATAGCACGCTCGAGACACAACGGCGAATGCACCCGTCCATTGCTGCGCTGATCAGATCTACACTCTACCCCAGCTTGAAAAACGCGGACAATGTCAGCTGTTATCCCGAAGTCAAGGGCATGAGGAAGAGATTGTTTTGGATGCAGCACGAGCATCTTGAAGCAGGTGCTTCGGCACACGATCCGCTCAACACGTCGCATTCGAACGACTTCGAGGTGGAAATGACGACGGCCCTCGCGTCTCATCTGATACGCCAAGGCGAATATCAGAATGGCCAAATCGCCGTGTTGACGCCGTATCTGGGTCAGCTTCACAAACTCCGGCGTCGAATGGCGTCCATTTTTGAAATCTGCATCAACGACCGGGATAACGAGGATCTCGAGGCCATGGCCGCGGACCTGGACGCAGGCGATTCATCGTCAAATGCAGCAAACATCAGCAAAAGCTCTCTACTCAAAACGATCCGCGTGGCCACTGTGGACAATTTTCAGGGTGAAGAGGCCGAAATCGTGATCATCTCCTTGGTACGGAGCAACCCACAGAAGAAATGCGGGTTTCTCAGCACATCCAACAGGGTGAATGTGCTCCTATCGCGCGCAAAGCACGGCATGTACATCATTGGCAATTCAGACACGTACAAAAGCGTGCCAATGTGGAACAAGATCCTGAAGCAGCTAGGAAGCCAAGAAAACATTGGGCCGAAGCTGAGCCTGCAGTGTCCTCGACATCCAGAGACACAAATCCTGGTTTCTCAGCCAGATGACTTTGCTGTGCATGCTCCCGAAAGTGGCTGCAATCTGCCATGCCAGATGAGACTCCGATGTGGGCATTCATGCACGGGACGCTGCCACTCCGATATCCTACATGAAGCTGCGAAATGCATCGAGCCATGTCCGCGATCACTCAGTGGATGCGACCACGCATGTCCAAAACAATGTGGCGACGCGTGCCCTTCGGAATGCCGAAAACTCATGAAGCATCTCGACATGATGCTTGCCTGCGGACACGGGGTCAAAGAGGCCATGTGCTTTCAAGTGCAAGACCCATCGTTGATCCGATGCAAAGTCATTGTCACCAAAACGGTACCTGGATGCGAGCATCGCGTCAGCACCGTTTGTAGCGAGGATGTGACCATCGATGAATACCGGTGTTCCTCGCGCTGCGAATCCCATCTCGCGTGCGGCCACGATTGCAGAGATCCTTGCTGGAGCTGCAACAAGCGACAGGTCGGTGAGGTTCTGGAGACAAGCCACGGGCTGTGCCGTCAAGTCTGCGGACGTAAGCATTCGACATGTCGTCACAGCTGCACCGAGACATGTCACGGCAATGGCGACGACGACGGAGATAAAGACTGCCCTGCATGCAGCATGCCATGTGAGGTGCGATGCAGCCACTCCAAGTGCAACAAATTGTGCCACGAGCCATGCGCGCCGTGTGCGGAGGAAAAGTGCCATTCTTGCTGCCCTCATGGCGAATGTACGATGCCTTGCTCTGTGCCCTGCGACTGGATCCCATGCTCGCGGCGATGCGACAAGCTACTCGTCTGCGAACACCAATGTAAGTTGCTTCCTTACTTTGTATGATTCAACTCTTTTGTGAAAGGGGAGAGCTGTGAAAGACAAGAACAGGGACAGACGCAACAAGAAGGACGTGAAACTGATGCGAAAATAAAACAGGCCCTTCGATTTGCGGCGAGACTTGCCCCGATGCCATATATTGCCAAGAATGTGCTTCAGACGAGATAAAAGCCACGTGCGTGGACTTCCTTGAATGGAAAACATACGGAGAAATTGATCTAGAACAGGAGCCATGCATCTTCCCTGACTGTGGACACTTTCTCACGGTCGCATCCATGGACGGGCAGATGGACATGGCATCGCACTACGTCGTCGATGCAGAGGGACACCCTGTCGGTATCAACAAGGTTTCGGAACCCTTCTCCATGGACGGATCAGGTGTGCCCGTGTGTGCCAGCTGCCGAGGCTCGCTACGCCATATCGCACGATACGGCCGCATAGTGCGCCGGGCCATGCTCGACGAAGCGACCAAAAAGTTCATTTCATGGTCCAAGGCGAAGCATATCCGTTTCGCGTCTTTGCTGCTCGAGGCCGAGACGGCGTTGGAGACGGCCGCGGACCTGGGCACGGCGACCCTCAAGTCTGCTCAGTCAAAGCGGCCGGAAAAGACGCTGCCTCGGTTCAGCTACCTCAGCTGCCTGGACAGAGAGACCAAAGACAAGCGGTACAAGAAGTTGCTGCGCCTGTGGAAGGACATCAACCAGTTCGTCAAGGAGGTGCAAAAAGAGGAACAGCCATTTCAGCGAGTGGCCGATTTGGTGCGGCACACGAACCGGCAGAGAAAGACGCAGAAACAGTTCCGGTTTGACGATTCCGTCATCCAGGTCAAGAGTTCTCTGTTTGCCTTGTTGCTGCGGCTCAAGTGCGAGATCGACATGATGTCGGACTTCTTCTTTAAGACCAAGGGACCCGCAAGTCTACCCCAGGATTTTGTGCTGGATTTGGCGGCGCCACTGGAGGACTGCGACCTGGTGATTGAACTGGCACACAAGTCGCAGCTCCCGAAAGAACAAGTCCAGGCGCTGATCTACAAAGCCCATCTTTGCGCCATTGGGCCCGACTTTGTCGTTCCTCGCACCACGGGAGCAAATGATAGCTCCTCTGGCCCGGACCGTGACGCCGACTCCGACCACGATGACAAGTTGTCGTTGAAGCAGTTAGGGAACCACTGCTTGGATCAAGCCCGGAAGCTGCTGAACACGTACGAGTCGACGAGAGCGCTTGGATCAGAGATTGAGTCCGTGCAGAAGATGCTCAACAATGGGCTCTACAGGCCTGCGACAATTGAAGAGTTGCGCGCGGCCTTTGAGGCACTGGCCGGAGATTTTGGTCCGGGCGGCGCCCAGGGCCACTGGTACGCGTGTGAGAATGGTCACTACTTTACGATTGGTCAGTGCGGTCGCCCGATGCAGGAGGCTCGATGTCCGGACTGTGGTGCAGGAATTGGGGGTCGAGATCATAATCTGGCGGCGGGGGTGAGAGTGGTGGACACAATGGAGGAATTGGGCAGAGGAATCGATAGGCTTTGAGTGTATGTATAGCTGAACTAAAAGCACGAAAGCTAGAATAAGATGGTTAGGCGGATTGCTTACAACGGTTGGAAGAAATTGAGCGTCATTGGACGTTTCTTTCAGGGGACCAAGAGGGAGAGAACGAGCAGTACTTGTGGCAAAAAAGAGTAGAAAGATTGGGCAAGTTGAAGGTGACATACCCACCTACACAAAGAATCTCGTCTTGATGAGACTAGCAACGAGAAGATGTGGCAACGGACACATTTGCCACGTTTTAAATTTGGGTGCGCGTGACGACGAGATTTCATAGCGCATTCTCCCGACCAATCGTGATTCGTGGCCCTGCGCGCGAGAAGCACAAAGGCTTACGGATACATAGGTAGTACAAAGGCTTAGTACAATGACCTACTATGTACATAGCACCATCACAACGTGATTGCACAGCGTGGTGTAGTTAGTCGCAACATGAAAATAAGGTTTAGATGTTGTCTTGTCTGAGGGGGAACTGTCAGAGGCAGGCTTGGCGCAGCTGGCGCGGAGGGCGCTTCGCTCCTGCCTGAACCGAGCGATCCACACATACGGCTTAGCACTCGCTTAATCAGAACGACCAGCCGTACGAAATATGGTCAAAACCAGCAGAGACCCGCTGTCTTCTTTCTTTCTTTCTTTCTTTCTTTCCCTCTCTAGCTTGTAGTCCTCGTTCATAGCGATCAATAGAGCGTCCTTTTGCCTCTCCGACTGTACGATCCGTTACACTACTACAAGCTTGCCATTCCTTTCCCCGCCTAACAGCACTTGTACGTCGGCTGTAAACGACTATGAACCAAGTTACAGAGCCACCCGCCGATGCCGAAGATGGATTACGGCGAGCCCACACGCACATCTGAACGTCTCGGAGCGCAGTCTCGAGCGGTCTGTCAAATACGAAGAAGTGGAGGAGCCCTCTCTCAGTACGAGTCGGCCAGAGTCCTCCCCCGCGAGCCCCGCGCCAGATGAGCCTGCCGCAACCATCGACATAGAGCCAGAAGAGCCAGTCGCCAGCATCGAGTCCGACCAGTACGACTCAGCTGAAATCTACGCACAGATCGTGGTAACGTCAAAGCCTCCGCGGAATACGGAGCAAACCCACCACCGCACTACCCCGTCGCCGGCCCCCGAGACCAACATGTCGGCGACCGACAACAACGACAACAACGCCGCCGGAGGCGCGCCAGACAACATGTCCAGCATCACCACCCTCCTTCAGAGCCTGGTTGACCGGCTGGATCGACTTGAGCAGACGGGAGGCCGCACTCGGAGCCTAGATCGTGAGACCACGCTCGCCGAGAGTGTTTTTGGCGGCAAGGCATTCAGACCAACCGGTTACGCTGCACTACCGGAGTTTAGTCCGTACGGCGACGACCATAACTCTAAGAACCCTGCGTATGACAACCGCGCGAGGCAGTCACAATACAAGCCCGGCGTATTCACTGGCGACCGTGACTACTTCGACAGATGGGTCATCCAAATCGCGGACAAGTTTCAATGTGACGACGAGACGATCAAGGTTGAACGAGACCGCATCGTCATGATTGTCAGTTATCTGGATGAGACGCCGGCCAAGCTGGTCAACTCGCGTTACATCTCTGCTGAGAACCCGTTCCGTTCAGCTGCCGAGGTGATAGCCACGCTTACTGGCGTTTATCAAGACGACAACCAGGCTTCCCACGCCCGCAGGGAGCTGGAGGGACTCATGTACGACCCAAGGCAGGGGGAAGACATAAAGCAGTTCATCGGCCGCGTCAATGGTCTGGCCGACCAAGCAAGATCGTGCAAACGGAGCGAAAGTCGACCCTAAACGATCGAGTGCCTGCCTACATGGGCCCGGGTCTCTTGACTCAGTCAAAGGACCCAAACGTTACATACGAGGCGTTTTGCCGATACGTCGCCGACGCCGCGTATACCCAAGAACGGGCCCACAGGGAGAGATCCGAGAGGAAGGCGAAGGCCGCTCTCCGAGACGACCGTCCCACTCGCCACGACGACCGTCCGGTCCGCCGCAAATCTCACGGCCGCCAACCGACAGTCAAGAAGGAAGCTCGCGTCGAAGAGACGTACCGGGCCGGTCACCGGGAACCTGATGAGGCTAGGTCTGATAAAAGAGAGACACGCACTTGTTTTTTGTGCAAGAAGGCGGCCACATCGCACGTGAATGTCCTGACTGCCGCGATATTGCCCGCATATGTAAAGAGTTGGATGACGAGGAAGGGCAAGCCCGCAACGACCAGGAAGTCACTGATTCCAGCTCCGATTCCAGCTCCGACTCGGTCTCAGACTCGGAAAAAGAATAGGACCGCCGGAAGTCTCCACGACGGTCCATGTTCCACAGATAGCAATGGTTAGCAAGTTGATAAAATTCAAATCGTTCGTTCGCAGCGTTAAGTTGCAGTGCGACGGGCTTTTTCGACCCGCTCGTGCTCTCTGTGCCACCGGAGCTGATATCTCCCTCTCTATGACTCCCGCAACAGCTGCGAAACTTGAAACCGCCGGTATCGCAACCCGTAAGCCTCTCCCGCACCCGATCATCCTGGGTGCCTTTGACGGCAAAGAGGCTGGCCGCGCCACGCACTACATCCGCGTCACCCTGGTCCTGGACGGCCGCGCGATCCCGAATCAGAAATTTCTGATAATTCAATCTAAAGACGAGGTCATTATTGGGCAAGAGTGGTTTGCGAACCACCGCGTTGGCCTTTTTCCTGCGAACCAAACTCTCGTCTGGCCAGAAGACCTCCCGCCATTCGCCAAGTACTCGCCGTCGATATATGTCCCTGCCAACAGACCGCCGATTGACTGGAAGGCTCAAGCCGATATGGTTGCACGCGATCGTCGTATTGCTAAAGCCGATCTATGCGCCAAAGCTTTTCGCGCCGGCCCAAAGATAAAGGCAGTGCAGATACTGAAAAGAGACTCCTGACGCCCATCATCACCTCAATGTCGCCCGAAGCTGTTGTTGCCAGCGTCAAAACGGCCCTCGAAGAGGACCCGCGCATCGAGCGATGGAAGAAAAAGCGCATGCCCACCGAACCAGTATACTTACAGGCTGTACTGCCAACTCCTGCCTGGAAGTCATACGACGGCAAAGCGATACCCTTCCCGCCTGGAGAGAGCCCTGATCATATCGAGAAAGTACGTGTCAAGTTGCCCAAGAAGCTTGCGCATCTCGAGGGTTTCTTTTCGAAGAAGGCCGCCGCGACTCTTCCGCTCTCTCGTCCCGGTTTCGACGTACAACTCGAGTTGAAACGCCCGCTGGAAGGTCGACCAAAGATCTACTACACGCCCGACAGCCTGTTGCCGCTGGAGAAAGAGACGATCGACGAGCTCCTTGCGATTGGCTTCATCGAACGCACAATGACTCCAAATCCATCTCCTACGCTGTTTGTTCCCAAGAAGGATACGCTGGAACGTCGTTTCTGTGTCGACTACCGATGGGTCAATGACTCCCTGAAGGACCGCTTGTTCAACGCGCCCGATATTCACGGTACTATTGCCAACTGCCGTAAAGCCAAGCATATGTCGAAAGTCGACATCATCCGTGCATTCAACCGGCTCCTGATGCAACTGAACTCCCGCTATTTGACCGCGTTTCGAACTCGCCAGGGCAACTTCCAGTGGAAAGTCCTCCCGTTTGGTCTCAAAGTCGGACCCGCATGGTTTCAATCGTACATCAACGCCCAGCTCAACGAGTTGCTGGACAGCCTTGCCAGCGCCTTCGCCGACGACATTTTGATCTACTCACGTGAGGGCGAGCCGCACTTTGAACACGTCGAGGAGGTCATCTACCGCTTGCGCCGAGCCGGCTTGCAAGGCGATATCAAGAAGTCTTTATTCGATGCCAAAGTAGTCGACTACTTGGATGTTATCCTCGAGGCAGGCGTCGGAGTACGTATCGACCCAGAAAAAGTTCGCAGAATCACCAGCTGGAAATTTGAAGACCTGACGGGCGTAGGGTACGGGCTGTACGCTCCTTTCTCGGCCTCTGCAACTACGTGCGAGTTTTTGTTCACCACGCCAGCGAAGTAGCCGAACCCCTCGCCAGC
Source organism: Claviceps cyperi (assembly GCA_018360075.1). Classification (NCBI taxonomy): domain Eukaryota; kingdom Fungi; phylum Ascomycota; class Sordariomycetes; order Hypocreales; family Clavicipitaceae; genus Claviceps; species Claviceps cyperi. Next base: position 16,776 of record SRPQ01000531.1, read on the forward strand.
TTCTTGAAGAAGGACGCGCCTTTTGTCTTGGGAGA
>SRPQ01000532.1:0-16697 GCA_018360075.1 Claviceps cyperi
ACCGAAAACAACTGCCGTTGGCAACCGAGATGTAGGATATTCTTTGGGGGAAAATTGGCTTGTATTTAGAAGAACCCGGAATTAGCCCTGCACGCCCTAGTATGCCCAAAACTGGGACGTAGTGGCGTTAAATACTCAACAACAACAACAACAACATGCAAAGAAAGCTGACGACTTCAAAAGATGGGCTGAGTGGATAACTGCGAAAGCACTTATGCTTTGCATTGTGTGCAATCTAATATGGAAAGAAAATAATCATGTCATGATAATAAATGAGAACAACTCTCCTGCACCTGCAAGTCTCACAACGAACACGTTAATGACAGAAGTTTCCAAGCCTTCTGTAGTGTCCACTCGATGAGCCAAAAGCGGCGACGTATTGAGCCAGAGGTTGACTGATCCGTACCGTCTGGGTACTTGAAGGTCCGATAACGCTGGGCGGTAACACATGGCAGAGGTCACGTGCACCAACATACACCTATTTTGTAGTTAGAATGGCCCCTGAGGAACAGGACCAGACACACAATGAACACAAGCACACAATCACCCAAACCACATAATTTGCGATAACTTCACGAGGAAGAGCAGATGAGTGATTTCATTAAGCGCAAGACAGAGAAAGACATACTGGATCGCGCATCTTGCTCGCCTCGGCACTAGGTATCTTCTAGCCACACTGCTCTCCGATTGCGGAGGGCTTGCTTGCTAGGCAGTTTGCCAAGGACCAGAGGTGACGTACAAAATGGCCACAGAGACGAAGTTGAGATGACACCAGGTCCACATAATCCGTCACTTGTTGGCGTGAGGTACAAAGTTAGAAGTTAGGAGTCAGGCTAGGTAATGTGCGACTGTATCTCCCATCCATCGAAGGGGTGCGCTACATTTTGTTCAGCGTACGAATGTACATGTGTATGTGTACATTTATGCAGAGGACGGGCGTCGTCGACCTTTTGCTCACCGCTCTACTCCACCACATCGTTCGACAGACACTGTGAGTCGTGAGTCGTGAGTCGTGACTGACGTGTCTCTTGGCGGATTCCTTCGAAATGCCAAGTAATGTATTATAATTTATGTTACATGTATAACACCTGTCCGCGAGCCCATAGGGCTGGTCGAGGAGGGTCCGAGATCATTGTCATTCCACTCCTTGTGACCTCAGCGCGGCGAGTCGCGACCTGATAAGCCTGTGAGTTTGTTCATGCCACGTTAATTGAACTGGTCAGGCTTCGCACTTTCTATCAAGCCTTGCCCAGGTAGCACGTCTGCTGATGTTGATCGTTCGCTTTCCTTCACCGGTGGGCGGTTGGCCGCTCGACGTCGTGGGTGACACACAACCCAGGTGTGATGTGACTTCCCCAGCAGCCTCGCAGCCTGCAGGTCAAAGGTTGAACTTTGAAGCCAAGGCCCTCACTCAACACACCGAACATGTTGACAACTCGGCCATAAACAAGCATGACCCGATTCTGATGTTTGTTGAGGCCCCCAGTTTCACCTAAGCCGGCAGCCCCTCACTCGTTCCCAAGGGCAGTTATCAGGTCAAAGGCCAAGCAATAAGGTAATAAGGTTAAAAAGAAGGGGGAGCACTGGAACTGGAGCATTGGCATGCGTACATGTGGCATGTGGGTTGTACTTCCTGTGTCGCCATCGGGCATGAAGTATCCAGAACGGAAGTGTGCAAATCGGCCGAGTAAGAATCGCTGGATTTTAAGTTTGTAAGACCCGACCAATTTGTACTTGTGCGTTCGTCGCGACAGCCCGAATGATCCAACATAGGCCCAGTCGGAATTCAGTCAACACACCCCCCTTGCTGCTTATCGCATCATAAGAGACACATACCTTCTTTCTTGTCAAGTAGCCGACCAACCGCCATGAGCTGCACTACCGCTTCAAACTCCATGAAAGGCCAAGGGAGAACACCTACTGGCTTCACGTCGCGGTGCGTGGATAGATCATTCTTGTTTCGTCCAGCTGTACTACCTGCATGTAGCAGCACCTGTCTGACGAACCGATTTCTAAACCCAAGGTGCTCTTGAGATAGGTATATCGTTTCCGCAATAGCTGGGTTGGTTTGCCAGCGAGCTGTGTACCAGCTTGAACGGGGTAATATAGCCGTCGGCGATGAGGATGCTGTGTATGTACTTGTTGAAGAGCTGCGATTGGATGCGCAGGACACATCTCGCAAGACATATTATTAGTGGAAGCATAGGGAAGATGCTTGGCGAAACACATTTATCGATGACGATGTACAAGAATGCATGATGAGAAACCCTCAGAATAGCAAAACCCGAGCAGGGCCGTGGCTTGATGGCTTAAAAGGTGCCATGCCCGCCGCCACGATCCGCCCGCCTTACTCCGTAGATCCATCTCCTTTAAAGTTTTCCTTCCGTACGGAGTATTTTGGCAAGAGTTGATCAATCATCAATCATCAATCATCAACCGAGAACTGCGGACTGCTTGGTAACTCCCTACCGCTGTCCACACAAGCCACCGCTAAGCAAAGGCGCATCTCATTTTTCTCGGCCGACGCCTCCACTCCGCTGGTTCGGTACAGAAGGCGTGTCTGCGACGAGCCATTCCGTCATCATCTTGTACGGACTCTCTAGTGCCCGTCTTGACTGTCTTCGGCGCCTGCGAGCTTCGTGAACGTAGGGAGGCTTACGGATAAGCACATTCTCGAACTCGGCAACAAGTATGACTCACACCTAATCCGATTCACTTCCTCACTACTTCGCTCTCACGTCCTCTTCATTCTTTACCATTAAAGAATATGTACTAACAAAGCCGGTTCAGATTTGGTACTCGATTAACCCAACAGAGCGATCTTGACTGTTACCTTGCATAGAGGTGCGCCCGAAAGACCGTTGATGAGTAATAAAGCGAATTCAATACATAAGCTGACACATTTTCGCCTGTCCAAGGCAGGCCGCATTATCAACTCGGGGTTTCGCTGTCAAAGCTCAGCCTTCTAGCACCACGTCTACGTCCATCCATCACATATCGTGGTTCGTGAGAGAATACCTAGGTAGGTAGGTAGGTCCTGATGCTGAGCAAATAATGTACCTAGGCACGGAGCACTCAAGAGTCGAGACCACATTCGCGTATCGGTCGCCCTGGTCAATTGCATTGAACCCGAGCGAGTCAGCATCGCGGGCTTAATTTCCCCGTAGTTATCCGCTGGGCAAAAGTGCGCTATTGCGTGAGTACCACCAATCTGCGTCGGATGCGATTGAAGCCAAGATGGCAAGATGGAGCGAAGTGGGAGCCACCTTGGGCCGCCGCCAGCAAAAGTGGACATGCATGTGGGCGAATCAAGCTAACATGTGAGGCAGACAAGCATTTGATTGATCAGTCCCAGCATCCCGGCGAGGATCTGTCTACCTACCTGTCTGTGCCAGGGTCCAACACAAATCCACAGAACCCTTTCGAACCGCGCAATTCGAAAGGAACCTCTGACGCGCCCGTCCGAGAATTTCAAGCCGGTGTTGTGGTGTTGTAACTTGTTGTGCTGTCGGGTCAAGACGTGCAGGTTGGTTGACCATTGACTGGTCAGTGGCTGGTGAGTGACGCTGGTGGCTTTTCTTAGACGGAAGGTGCACGGAAGCGCAGATGCACAAAATACACAAAGACGCGAATGACGCAGATCAACACGGGTTGCTGACACCGGAACAGTGGCAAAATTATCAGGTCCCCCAGCAATCCAGGGATTCCAGGGCTGCACCCCACGGGCCGGTTTCGCTGGCTATCAGAGGTCGCGTAGAGAGGTTCCACTCTATTGGACGACCGACAACGCCACGCCTTTGTCTCGCGTGTTGATTCAAGCCCTTTTACGGCGCCACACCCCCTGGCGTGCTCTTAGGTTTACACCCCGGTCTCTGCAGCGCAAAGTAACCTTTTCACACGCTTCTTGGCAGCCACACCACCGCAAGCCCACCTAGTCCCTGAGATCTGGCCCATCTTGCGCTTTTGCGCCGCCTCAACAAAGCTTTCCGAGACCGCCTCACCAGGGCGGCCACGTTTTGCGCTGCCTCGCCACCGACTTCGTGATTTGAAGCCACCTAGGCTTTACTTTCCTCCCACCTTTCTCATATCTCTACTGCTATGCCATCTGCAGTCACTCTTCCCAGACAAGGTGCGTCTCCATTACACTCCGTCAACAACTTCTTCTGCCTCTGCATCTTTGTGTCCCCTCCTCTTCTACCTGCCTTATATCCTCTACCACAACTGTAGTCGTCCTGCCTTCTGTAGTCGTCCTGCCTTCTGTCCTCATCACAAGTTCATACGATACCCGCCAGCCTCCTACCTACCACTGTTCCTCACCAGCACGACATCTGCCACGTCTCGATCAACCAGCAGTGTACACCAGCTTACCTCTCTGTGGCGCATTGCCATTCTTCTTACGCAGACGTTATCGGACAACAGGCATCGCTCTCCAATCTGGGCAAAATTGTCATGCAAAACCAATGCGGTGTCCAAACGTCGCACTCGCCGTCCTCGCCCACGTCACCCGAGTCTGAACAGTCTCTCGCTGCTCAGCCTCACGCGAAGTCTCTTCGCAATGGCGTTTCGAACAATGTCTCAAAGTCGACGGCAGTAGCAAGTCCTGCCATCGCCTCAGTCTTCAAAATGACTGATTTGACCGAATCACCACTACTTTCACAGAGTGTCAACTCCACTGCTCCCAGTTCTCCGCGTTTGTGAGTGAATGCTTTCTTTTAATCGCCCCGTCCTCTTTCATTTCCTGCTCTTCACCTTTTGCTAACCTCTTACCCTCACAGACCGCCACTGCGTCAGAATTCGGGTACTCAAACCCCCAGAGTCCGCCCACATGCGACGACCCTCAACATCCCTGGAATGACCAGGTCGCGCGTCTCGCCAGACGGCAGAATCCCCCAAAGAGATGTTGCTGCCAAGCTCGTCATTGTCATGGTCGGTCTTCCTGCTCGCGGAAAGTCCTACATCACCAAAAAGCTTCAGCGATACCTGTCTTGGCAACAACACGAGTCCCGCATTTTCAACGTTGGCAATCGCCGACGCACCGCAGCTGGCATCAAGGTTCCCGTGCATGCAAGTCTTGCACCGGAACATGAACGACTCGACCCGCCTGTGGAAGCCGCCACCATTTTGCTGAATGGTCTTTCAGCCACTCATAGAAATGGCATAGACCATGCGAAGCTCACGGCACTGGACCTCGACGTGCATGATGAGCAGCATGAAGAGGTCGACCAGACCGCCAATTTTTTCGATCCTAGCAATGCGAAAGCCGCTGCCATACGTAATCAGGTGGCAATGGAGACACTAGATGAACTTCTTGATTATCTCTTGAACAAAGGGGGTGCCGTGGGAATACTCGACGCCACCAACAGCACCCTGAAGAGACGACAAGATATCGTCCAACGTATCCGAGAAAAGGAGCCAAAGCTCGGCATTCTCTTCATTGAGAGTATCTGCCAAGATCCTCACCTGCTGGAGGCAAACATGCGACTCAAGCTCTCGGGCCCTGACTACCGAAACAAGGACCCTGTCAAGTCCCTGGAAGACTTTCGAGCTCGAGTTGACGCGTACGCTAGCGCCTATATTCCTCTAGGGACCTATGAGGAGGACCATGATCTGCAATATATCCAAATGGTCGACGTTGGCCGGAAACTGATACAGCACAGATTGAAGGGATTTCTCAGCGGCGGCATCAGCACGTACTTGTCGAGCTTCAACCTAGCCCCCCGACAGATCTGGATCACACGCCACGGACAAAGCGTGGATAACGAGCTCGGCAAGCTCGGTGGCGATTCCATCCTGACGGAACGCGGCCATTACTACGGTCTGGCCCTCTACAAATTTATCACGCATAAGCGAAAAGAATGGCTCATGGAGCAGAAGAGCAAGCTCGCTCAGGCCACCTTCCCTCCCCACCCTGGCGACAACACGCCCCCATATCCCGACATGAACAAGGACCTCGACGAGAAGAACTTCTGCGTATGGACATCCATGCTCCAACGCAGTGTAGAAACAGCCGAGTACTTTGACGCCGATGACGACTACGACGTGAAGAACTGGGAGATGCTCAACGAGCTAAACACGGGTCAATTCGAAGGCATGACATACGATGAAATCGCGCGCAAATACCCCAACGAATTCCACAAGCGCTCCGAGGACAAGCTCAACTACATATACCCTGGCGTCGGCGGAGAGGGCTACTTGCAGGTTATCAGCCGCTTGCGCGACATGGTCCGTGAGATTGAGCGCATCACCGAACATGTTCTCATCATTGGTCACCGCTCCGTGTGTCGGGTCCTTATGGCGTACTTCATGGATCTGACTCATGAGGATATCACGGATATGGATGTTCCGCTGGGGATGCTGTACTCTATTGAGCCGAAGCCGTATGGGATTGCTTTCCATGCGTACAAGTATAATGAAGCGATGGGGTGGTTTGATGAGATGTCTAATTATAGGCCACAGAAGGCTGCGAGGGGGAGTGTGTAAGATCTCTTCGCTTCCTTTTCACCGGCTACGAGGCGTTATTTCTGGGGGTGCTTGATGCCCACAAGCCTTATACGATTGTCTTCCTTTTTCTTTCTATTCTTTTTCTTTCTCTTGTTCTTTTTCTTTCTTTCTCTTGTTCTTTTTCTTTCTGATGGGTAATGTCTAATCGTGGGACGTACGGACTTGTGAGAAGATGCCCCTTGAGACCTTGCCTGGTAACACAGTCCCGGCCATGTACAACACCTACTTTTTTTCTTTTTTCATCAACTGGAGGGCGCAATACGGGGATGGCACAGGGATGTCAACTTAGACGATGGACGACAAGACGACGGACGACAGACAAACGGATACGGTGATGACAATGATGGCGCGAAATAGGGAAAGCGAAGGGTACAGCAGATTGATTTCTATTTCTTTTTGCTCTCCATCGGGGGGAGCAGGGCCATTCGGACACGAATGCCTTTTTTTTCTCGCTGTTTCATGAGTTGTGTATTCCATGTCTACTTTTGGGTGCCTTTTTGTTTCTGTTTTACTTCTTTTCTTTTTCTTTTCTTTTCTCTTGTTCGCGAATTATAAATACCCCCCTTTCCACCTCTACCTTCTGGCCATCTGCTTCTGGTACTTTGGAATTGGCAGCGACGATTGAGGTACGCCTGGCGATGTAGTTTCAATCCAAAAAAAAAAAATAAACTAGGAAAACAAATCATTGATTGTATGCTGGACGTGCTGTGAATTGTGATGGGATAGCTGCCGGCACAAAGAAGAATGTAGAAGGGCTTTTTTGGAGCCTGTAGGCGCGTTTGGTCCTTCTTTTGATTATTCTATGTACAGAGTGAGTCGTGCGCCAAGGCTCTCTATTCTCATCTCCCCCCTAGGCAGATGTTGTGTTCTTGCTCGGAGACGTTGCGCAGTTCGGAAACGAGCGCCACAGAGTGTGCTTTGTTTGTGTTTGGTGAATAGAACACCTTCGTTTAGGTAGGGAATGGGTCGCATGTCCGGCCAGGCTGCGATTGTTGTTGTCTGGTCTAGGCGATCCGGGATGACAATCTTGCTGCTCGTCGTTGTGACTACTACGTCTGAGCCTGATAAGCAAGTCGAGCCTTGAGGTGAGAGAGGAGGTAAGTCACGTATAGAGCAACCAACAGGATGTCAAGGTTTGTGTAAGATTTGAAGATTTTGATCTGGCCTCTCACACATCTCTGAAGGCCCTCCTCTTGTAGGCCTTAACATGACACATTCCGTGTCAAGCCAATAATACATGTTGGTAGACATAGTGTCATGTAGAAAACAGAGATTTTGTATACGTATCTATCATTAAAACAAAATCCCTCCGTTCCCTCCAGCCCCCCCCTCACCAACACCTCGAGCAGTGTGAGAAATCTGCAGTGCTACCCAATAGTGCCAATCCTCCCACATGCGGTATTGCTCGACTGCTACATCCACTGACAAGCACAGAAGCACATGTAAGAAACTAGCAGCAAAAAGAGGGGTATATCGCTACAATAAAGAAATGTATTTCTATAAAAGGACGGGCACGATTCCCCCAGTCAACCCGAGTATAGAAGAGAGGAAAAGTACTGCTTGTACTTGAGAAGAAAGCTCTGTGTGATAAGACTCATCCCAGTCCTCCGGCTTGGACGCATCACGAAAGAGCCTCAGAGCCCGCACCGCGAAGCAATAGCGGCCCGCAGGGGCCTACGAGCCCGACTCAAGCTTGCCGTTCTATGGAAAGGAGGAATTTCTCTTATTGTTCAGCAGGCTACGCAGGCCAAAGAGCCCGCCCATAGACTTGGCGGTCGCGTTGTAACTGGCAAACGTGCCATTCGAAAGGAGTACGAAATCGACCCGCACTAGAGGAGATCCGAACGCCAAGTTGATGCGGAGGGCTGGCACGACATCCGACTTGCTGGACGTGCCAGCCTTGAGCACGGTGTAGGTAGGTAAAGCTATGGGGAGATCGAGCGAAGTTCTACTTGTCGTCGCTGGAGTGGGAAGATCTTGGCTTTGCGAAGAGAGCCAGTGAGACCCTGGTAGGGCATCATAAGTTCGGATCCATCGGTACCTTTGACAATGACGTATCCGGACCAAAGGGCCAGACGCTTGGGGTCGATGGTGCCAGCGGCCGGCTTAGCCGTGACGCCAACGACGGCGCTGTGGCCGGCAGGAAGAGTGATGCTGTTTTGGGAGAAGGAAAGGGTGGCCTGCTCGTTGACAGCCTCGTTGGGGAAGGGCATAGGGTTGACGCCGTCTTGGCCGAGAGTGTACATGGTGATCGAGGGGATCTGGTCGAGCTTGTACGTGACGGCACGACTGCCCTTGTTGGTAATGGTGAAGTTGAGGTTCGTGGCCAGGTTGTCCGTGTCGTTGAAGGACAAGCTGGATGGGGACAACAGCGAGGTTGTATAGGCCGCATCGTACGCCTGCACCAGGCCACCGCCCTGCTGAGGAGCAGGCGCAAGCTCGCCAAAGATGTTGGTGCCGTCGCTGAACCCCTGAGGCTTGGCCGTGGACGAGAGCAGGTTGTTCATGAGCTCCGGAGAAAGAGTACCGCGAACTTCGGTGACAAGGGCAATGATGGCGGCCGTCAAGGCGGCAGCCATGGACGTGCCAGAGTCGACATAATAGCCGCCCTTGGCCACAGGATAGGTAGACAGAATCCCGGCGCCGGGAGCGCCAATCTGTGGCTTGAAATCCATCTCCCAGGTCGGACCCCATGACGAGAACGTGCTAATTGCACCGCCCGTGATGTTGTTGGGTTGGGTAGAGAGAGAGAGCTTGGTTTTGGCGGGGGTGAGGACGTTGATGGTAAGTTGTCGGCCGGCTTTGAGCAGCTTGACCCAGGCGACACCAATCTCGGGAGACACCATGCCGGTGGCCTTGACGATGTTTGGATCATCAGGAATCACGGTAACGGTGTTGGGCTCATCGTTGTAGAACATGACATACTGAGCACCCTTTGCAACGAGGCTGGTCAGCTTGTCGGTGAAAACGCAGCCTCCGCGGCGCACGAGGACAATGTACTTGCTAAGATCAGGTGTGCTGGCTGGGAGGGGCTGGCAGGCATCGTTGCCGACGTGGTAGTCGAGGCTCGTGGCGTACAGGGGCATTGAGACTCCCCATGAGGCATCATCCCCGGGCGTATAGAGGAAGTCGATCTTGCGGCCGCTGTTGATGTTGTACGATGAGTGGTAGCTGAGGAGAGGAGCTTCGGTGCTGTCGTAGGAGGCCACAGCCGTCACACCCTTGCCGCTCGCGCCGCCGTTGAGGGAGAAGAGGCCGTTTTCGCCGTTGTTGCCGACCGCAACAGTGACAGGGACGCCGTGCTCGACAATTCTGCTCGCGGTCAGAGCCCACGGACCCTCGCTCCAGCCCTCTGGCTCCCCGAGGGACGCCGAGATGATGTTGGCACCGTCTTCGAAGGCCTTGTTAAAGGCGGCAAGAACAATGTCGTCGGCAGCTTGTCCTTGGCAGCCAAACACTTTGTAGGCTCCTAGAGTGACGCCAGTTGCAGCGCCGGTAAAGCCCATAGGGTTATTCTGCGCGGCTATAATACCAGCAACGTGCGTTCCGTGGCCGGCACAGTCCATGGGCTTGTCGCCAGGGATGGGCGTGTTGGAGCCGTTGAAGGCGTCGCCGACCAAATCAGCACCAAAGGACACGAGACAGCCCTTTCCGAAACAACCGTTGCCCAGCGCAGTGTGAGTGAAGTCGATGCCCGTGTCGATGAGGGCCACCTTGACGCCTTTGCCGGTGATGCCCTTGGCACGCAGCCTGTCCACCTGCGTCATCACGTGGGGTGCGAAGGTGTCTCGAGGCAACGTGCCATCTCGCATGACAACCTCGCTGGTTAGAGACGCGGCCTTTGTGACCGACTTTGCGGAGATGAGTCCGACGGGCCACACCTGCTTTACGGCAGGCATGGCAGCAATTTCCTGGGACCTTTTCTCCGCGCCTGCAACATTGTGGAACTGGAGCGAAAGTCCCCGAAAGAGCTTGTAATCGAACGTCATGCGAGTTGAGGCCTCACTACCGATGTGGTCGAGAACTACCGCATGATTCTGTGATTTGGAAAAGTCAGTATATGAAAGAGAGCGAATGAAGAAAGACTTCAAGTTCAAATTGGCGAAGCATGAAAGTGCCAAGGACAGAGGAAATGTTTTGCATACGTGACCATCTTTGAGCTCGACGATATAGGCTCCCGGAATACTGTCGTTGGCCGCAGCCACGGCCGCATACGCCGCCGCGACGAAACTGGTAATGAGTGTGGGACGCACCATGGCGTCGGGAAGCGGTCACCTGGAATTCCAGGTCACCAGACTAAGAGAATGACGAAAAGAGTGTGGTGGTGGCAGAAACTGAGAAAAAGAGTGAGACGAAGGGTGAGGGGAATACCTGAATGATGATCTGGCCGCCCCCGTGGACAACGGATGGACAACGGCCGGCGGCTTTATGTTACATATCATCGCAGATTCGCAGGTCCGCTCGGCTGAACCGTGAAGAGTCAAGACTCGCAAATGCAAGACCAAATCTTGGGTAAATTGATCCGTCCCAATTGCCAAGGATTCTCTGCCGGGTGCCTGAGCAGCAAATGACTCGGCTGGTGCAACAAGAAGCAGCTCTAGGGGGAAGAGTCGGACTTTCGTTCGCTTACCTGGATGCAGTCTGGTGTAGGTATGTATGTACCTGCACAGGTACAAGACACATACCCATGCATACATACCTAGATACACATAACTACATACATATGGTGATTTTGAGTTTGGACCTCCGCCGGTACTTGATGGTTCCCCGGGTTCTTCGGAGATAATTCCGGGCTTTCATACCTAGGAATATACAGCATGTATGTACATATACCTATGTACAGACCTGTGAGAAAATAGAGGACAGACGGTAAATGCAAAAAGGCAGCCAAGGTCCCCACAAGACCTCAACTGTACACGAAGACGATGATCAACAGCAAAGACTCAAAAGACAGCAGTCCTCCCTGGACTACTACAAGACCTGACAACTAGAACTCAAAGAACTCTCATTACCGTCCCTTCTCTCCTAAAACTGAGCAAGCGGGTGAACAGCCTTTTATGGCTAAAGCCTCCTGTGCGATGCCGGACAATCCCGTCAAGGGTGAATGCACGTCTGGTTGGCCCAGCACGGGGCCTGGTGACCCCACAGGACTCTGGCAACCATCTAGAACCTTCTGGCCCACCGGTCACATGCCAACCAAGAAGAGACACTGACGTCTGACAACCAAGATGCAACCCGACTACCTAAACACTGTGTTGGGAATCTCCCAATCCCGGGTAATACCAGAATAGGTAACGCAAGAACGCCTCTTCAGGTCTCCTCTACTCCCCTCGTGAAGACGCGCTATCAGCGAATCCATCACAGCGTCCGAGCCGCGCTTCGGCCTTGTTCTGACTACATACTCCATAACCGTCCATCTGCGACCAGAATCCTGACTGCTGTCATCGTTGTCGTTGTTATTTTTCCTAGATATATTCGTCATCCCCAAAAAGCGATCGCCGTGCCTTGTAGGTCCGGTAGACGAAGTACCAGGTACCTACGGCCACGATTATGTGGCGGATGGCTAACCCCTAACATTGAGTATGGGAATACGCCTCAGGTTTTGAGAACCTGCCTCAACGCTTAACCCGATTTGGACGTGGAAGTATTTCATCAACAAAATCATTTGGAACTGTACTTCAAAGATACTTCCTCTCATTCTTGACCATCGCACGCAATAACTTCACTCATACAGCTGCCCCTGGCTTCTCGAGGCAATTCATCACGACTTTAGCTGTGAAAGAGCTCGGTATACCTACATACCTAATGCGTAAAGATCTTTTCATCACTGATTATGATGATACGACAGGTTAAGCAATTAACGAGTTATTTGGCGAGACGGGACACAGCTGCAAAGTCGCATGTTTGCAGTATAGTGTCCGTATGATCCGGCGTGGTGCCGAGAAACACGGCCGAAGGCAGTGGGCAATAATGAGCGATTCCAACAGATTATAGTTTGGAAATATTTCTTAGTTCTATCACGAACAACTGCGCATGGCACGCCGCCTCTCTTTGAGTTGGGGTCTCCCTGGAGAGACGATGAGAAGACCCTGATTACCTCAGTGAAATTTGGGACAATGTATGCAACTACAAAGGGCGCGTTTTGTGTGTTCTTGCACACGTTTGACTTCAATTGTCCTCGACACTAGAATTAGCCAATTCCATTGACTGGGGAACATGTCATCGTTCTTACAAGTTCAGTGTGCGATGTCGACTTCCCGGATGCCAAGTCCAGATCTGGGTCTGTCCAGCGCCGCCCTCAACAGAGCATTCACCCGTGCATGAAAACGCGACGAAATCACGTAAAGAGCATAAAGCGGCATCAAAAAAAAAATCTGAGCCTCTTATGAAAATGTTCATTGGTTGAAAATCGGCGTTGGACGGCTTTGCAATGCATGACCGTCTGACGCTAGGTTTCTCAAGGTGCCTCCTGATTGTGTCCGTAGAAACTTGATGACGTGCATGTCTCTTCCAGCTCTCTGATGGCAATGAAAATTGTCTATTTACTCATGTTTGAAGACATCGCATATCATGTTTTGAAAGCCTGGAAGGGCACCCCGGCCTACGAGGTGAGATGCCCCAATCTTGAGGAGCGAAGCGTTTTCTGATTCCGCATACGAGGGCTCTTCAATCGCGATGTGCGCGGCTGATTAGCCGGCTGAAATGGCCGAGCACATGCGGTCCCTCGCGCGAGGCGTGGTGCATTGCGTCTTCAATGACATGTAGTAGATAAAATTGATATGATATGTGAGAATTTGGCTACAATTGGCATGGAGAATCCCAGAGAAGAATCTATGCACACGAGATTGTACGGCGGGGATACGTGCATCCTGATTTCCGACCGAAAGAAAGACTGCAACGTTGTACTCCCATGTACCGAGAGAAGTACCTCGAGTCCTCGACATCCAGGTCCATGTTTCACTACCGACCAAGAAAATCGGACCCACCTTTGACCGGCTATGACAGTGCGATATTTACGGCACACACTAAGGGTCAGGGGCTGGTGAGGGTAACATTAGGGCTAATTAGGGGGTTAGGTGTTAGCTAATGGTATTTGCAATGGGTGGTTCGTACTGTGTAAAAGGTTGGTCGTGGTACACATGAAACACGCCTCTCCCGCACCAATCGTTAGATGTATGCAGCCATCGAGTCAAAGCTCCTCCCATTACCAACAATACCTACTTATTATTAGGTAGTGCTGCAACGTACTGTGCCACGAGTTTAAGGTGCCGTTCCAGATAAGCCACGCACGCAATTAATCAAATCAAGAGACGAACTGCGCGCCAGGTACGATTTCAGTCGGCGCCAGCCGTACACCCACGAATAGGTACATTTGCATCATGTACTCCGTATCTCACAAACAAACAACTCATACAAATCTACTTCTGTTGACGCTACGCCCAAACAAGATCAGGAATACGTTCCAAGAGAAGTGTCACAGACTCACAGGTGACGGGGTCACGTGATAGATAGCCGGATGACTGAGGATCACGTGATGCGGTCATTTACTGAGAAGGTAACGGAGCGATATATGTAGCCAGATTCTAACAACCCTGGGCCTTGGCTCAGAAGCCGTCGTCGAAGATCTCCCACGAAACCAAATTCGGGGCCCTCGGATGAGACCGACCTCCCTCACGAAAACTTCGGCCTCAGAACTATCGCCCGTTCAAAACCCAAAATTGCCTCCAGCTTCAGATCCAGAATCGCACCCACTACATCCGAAACTCAAAGACTTGGAGAAACACGTTTCAAGAATATGGTTCAATTCAGAGGATACAGCTCTCGATCTGAGGACAGTGACACAAACCGATCTCAACGACCGAGTCATTTGTTCTTTCAATCAAGACTTAGCAGACGAGGTTTCGGGTAAAGCCCTACACCGACGAGTCTGCGAAGACTTCACAAATGGTTTAAGAGCGTCTGGGATGAAGTGCATAAAGAAGTTCGGGCGAAACTCCGCAAGGTTTTGTCTAATAACGGAGTGCCTATGGACGCAGACTTCCTCAATGAAGAAGATGATACAGCTGACCTGTCGGAAGAAGAGTCTGCTGCCAATCCCTCGAAAGTACACCCTCACAGCTTGACAAGGGCTCATGTTTGGGACTTGGGACTGATGAATGTCACTTCAGAACGCAACAATCGACTGTGGCCTACTACAGATATCGAGTGGTGTATTTCTGAGTCCTCGAGGAGCCTGTCCCTTGATATATAGTTAAGGGCCTCAGACAGACAGAGGTATCTGGGGCCTGGAGACGCCCTCCCTTCTTCTCCAGTTCTCCTGCACTCTCGCTTCGGCGATCTTACTTCTGGCTCGCTCATCACATCGACTCTCGCCAACAGAGACACGCTGTCCAATTCAAGGATTAACAGAAACCAGACGTGTAGTGAATAAAACGGAGAATGGAAGACCATTTATAGGGCACGTCAACACCGTCCTCCTTGATAGAGACCTTCTTCCTTTCACAACTCCACCCCTGATCGCAGAACCCCTCATAACCTCAAGCTCGCACCTTTTCAGTCAAACTCTTCAACCCCTCCTGTCTACTTCTCTATTCTCCCACTTTACTTTGTCATCATGGCTTCAGCCATGAGAATTTCATCCAACGCCACTGAAGGCTTCGAGTTCCAACACGCTCCCGAGCAAGGAGTTCCTCCTCAAGTTTGGGATGTCATCTCCAACCCCTCCACGACTGCGACACCCATTTTGACCCATCAACAGGCCCGAAACTGCGGAGCTGCAGGAGCGGCTCACTCGGTCCGAGGCCGGCGTGGTGCCGAGAAACACGGCCGAAGGCAGTGGTTTCTTGGGGAGACGGAAGAGCTCTGGGTGGCGAGTGGGCGAGCTTGAGGTTCCGAGAAGTTCTGCGATCGAGGTTGGAGTTGTGAGCCCGGGAGGAATCTTCTGACAGATTCCTGAAACTTCACACTGCAGCGTATCATCTTCTTCTTTTAAGACGTGTGTGTCTTAACCTTTCTTTAAGAAATCCTTCACTTCCAAAGCCTTATTTCATATCTTGATTTATTTCGCCAATGGAGTCAATCAACGCTGCCACCACCATCCAGGTGTCGTACAAGAAACCTCTCCTCTCGTCTGTCGACCATTGGGATGATTGGATCGAAGCCCTTCAGCAATTCGCTGAAGGACAAGGCTTCTGGTCCGAGATCAACTCAACCCCGACAAGCCGGAGGCAATTTCTGATGTCATTGTCCAACCTCATGTTGCCACCTTCGATGAATGCAACGAATTTATTGCAAAGCATTCAACGGCAACCAACCCTGCTTCCCTCCATGATGCCATACAGTACCATCATATGTTGTATCAAGAACAGGTGCGAAGGTATAAGGAACAGGAATTTAAGGAACGAGCTGTCCATTCTTGGATAGCCAGCACCATCCTGCCCTCCATACACGCATCTGTTCTGGCAAAGGTCCGGGAAGATAACAAGGCCAACAATGTTCACTCTTCGACAACTCACCAAGGAACTTAAGGCGAGATTCGCCCAAGATCCTATGGTGAGCAGTGCAGCCACGTCCTCTCGATACAAGGAACTACTCCACCAAGCCCGCGTGGCAAATGTTGAACCAGAACGCTGGATAGCGGACTGGAACATCATCTACCAGAAAACACCCTGGTCGCACGACGATATCTCACAAATTCGTCGGCAAGGCTAATGCGAGTAAATGTACTTGGAACAGTGCCATTATACTCGATCAACTTTGCTAGCTTGCCGTTCGCCCAAGCTGGTTCAAACCTTGCACCCACCGCTCTCAGGAAATCCCTGATCGCGTTAGGGCCTTTTACTTTGAGAATATCTTGACTTATAGCCTTCTGGTAGATGATGTTCCAGTCCGCTATCCAGCGTTCTGGTTCAACATTTGCCACGCGGGCTTGGTGGAGTAGTTCCTTGTATCGAGAGGACGTGGCTGCACTGCTCACCATAGGATCTTGGGCGAATCTCGCCTTAAGTTCCTTGGTGAGTTGTCGAAGAGTGAACATTGTTGGCCTTGTTATCTTCCCGGACCTTTGCCAGAACAGATGCATGTATGGAGGGCAGGATGGTGCTGGCTATCCAAGAATGGTACTCTCAAGTTGTCGTAGCCAGTAGTTGGTATGCCCACAGGCGAGTGCTTCTAAATCGCGATGCCAAACTCGATCT
>SRPQ01000533.1:0-16695 GCA_018360075.1 Claviceps cyperi
AAAAAAAAAAAAAAAACGCTCAAGCTGAAGAGAAAAAGGAAGAGTCCTCATGTAATACATACCCCGCGTTTTTGTGTCTATTCCTTGCTTGGATTTTTGGCTTGGTTGCTTCTTGCGCAGGGTAATTATACGAAACGTACACAGCGCCTGCATTTCTATCATATAGTTGGGATAGGGTTAGGAGAGGGGCTATATGAGAGACAGGATGAAGAGAGAAACTACCTACATATGTTTGTTTGTGTGTGTCTATCTGATAGAGGGGAAGAGGGAGACCGAAGCAACGAGGAGGGACTGAGTCGCACAATGTGGTCGATATGGATGGGAAGGCTGTTTGTGAGGATGGATGGAGAAATTGTGAGCGACCATGCCATATACCATGCTTGAATCCATTGCACTACATTGTGAGTTTGTGAGTCAGGGTGTGTACCAGGTATCTTACGTATGATCTCCTATAGCGTTGTGGCGTCAAGATTTCTATACCAAGGCATTCATTCCCCAAGTTCCCTCCCATCTTTAGCGTTCCATGGAGATCCTACACCAAACTAAGTCAGCTACCCCCCCATGCCCTCCTAGGAATATTAGGAATCCAGACTTCAGAGCGAATGAGCTGGATGTTGGACATTTCCAGCAGAAAAGGGGAGAAAGACATTGGTTGCTTGATGCTTTACTTCATTTCATGGTGGGTGACCTCGCAAGTTGTAACCCCATTCAGACATGCCATTGCGGAGGTACAAAAAGAAGGACTTTTCCCAACTGAACTCTATCTATCCGAAACCTTCCACGACAAAGACGGCCATGGGAAGCACATCACCTGATTGCGTATTGTAGTCCTCGGGTAATACAACGCCAGGGTACGGCCATGCGTGTATCTTGACGATACTATCCAAATAAATATGTACACATGTACTTTGTGAGCTTGCTCTCAACGCCAATCTTTCTAGCCCATAGGCCCAAGTGCCTTGTGCAACAAGGCCTCTAGATTGCATCAGATTGCATCGCTTTGCTTTGCATTGCCGCAGTTCTCCTGCTTTTTTTCTTGGAGAATATTCACATCGCGACATGTGTGCCCTGCACAAGCCAAGAAGCACTTTCTGCTCCCTCTACCTCCCGTTGTCCTGTATAAACGCCACTCAGATGCCGAAATGCAGAACCGTCGACAAGAAATAAATTCAAAATCCCGTCGTCTTTCTCTCAAGCTTCTTGTCCGTGAATATTGCACATTCATGCGCATTGGTACACTACACCATTTCCCACGGCAACGGAAACATGAACAAATCTGCCGCAATACGCCATCTCTTGTTTTCCAAACTTCTTTGCCCCCCCAGAATCGTCTCAGTAGATGCCCTGCGTCCGATATTGAAACGTATCATAACTAGCGCAACCCAAATTAGTCTCATGAGCCTTCCCTCATACATCAGATCAGTATCAGTGAGAACAAACGTACAGACGAGTATAGTAGCTTCCAAACGACTTGGCAATCAGATCCGTCTCCACAAACTGCTCAGCCTCATCAGCGCTGAGGTGCAGCTGAAATCGCTGTCGCAGCGTGCTGGTAACTTGGGCGACTCCCACCGCGAAGCACGGCATCTTGGAATCGCGGCCCATCATGGCGACTAGATCGATGATCTTATCCGCAGAGCGACGCAATGCTAGACATGAAGTCAATACCTCGTTCCCACATAGTAGAGCTGTTAGCAACATATTTGCTCCTCACCTTGAAATGCTTGCTTGCATAGAGTTTTGTAATCCTCGTAGTCAGGCGAATTCAGGCCTCCCAAAACCTGAACGTATTCATGTGTCAGCTTAAATGGAGCGGCTTCGAAGCCAACCGATCCCGGCGAATTAGAAAGCATGAACCCAAAGTCGATATGCACAATGTGGCCCTCGCTGTCGATGAGCACGTTGCCGTTGTGTCTATCCTTTAGTTGCAAGACGTAGGATATGATACTGTATGCCGCCAGCGACCTCTTGAAGGCGTCCACGCCGGCTTTGTATGGCTCACTAGTGGGCTGGCCAAACGCCTTCACGAAGTGGTCTCTCAGCGTGGCGATTCGCTGTCGAGGGTTCTGTCCCGACTCTATAGAAGCTAGAGTAAGGCTACGTTTCAGCGAGTGCAACGATACACCATTCGTAATGGTCTCAATCAGGCCCGAGGACTCTCCAGTGACCAAGATGCGCATGAGCTTCACCCAGACGTTCACGCCTGCATCTAGCCAGACCCTGTGGCACACGTCAATGAGCTGGCAGGCAAATGCTTCCTGTCGCAGATCGGCGCCCGTCTTGACAATCACGCTTACGAGGTCCCAGTTCTTCATCCAGCCATACGGTGAAGACTTGCGGATCCGTTCTTTCTTGGCTTCCCAGGCCTCGCCAAAGACTGCGGCGCTGGGGTCATCACGGTCGCCCCTTCGTTGCTGTACACCTCCGGTTTTGAAGTCGTTCTCCATTCGCTCCCTGCCTGCACTGGCATTGATCGCGGGATCAGCGTCTTCTTCCAGATCTAGATTGCTCAAGACCGGCGGCGCGGTATTCGTCCTTGGCATAATGTGGTCAAATGTCGGCCCTTGATCATCCATGTCAAAGCTCTTTTCTTCCAGGGTCTGCATACTAGCAATGATCTTCGCCCGGATCGCGGCCACCTCTTGCTTTGGGCGCTTGCCACTTGTCGCATCGAGTTGTGCGAGCATCTGAGATGCGGTGCGCATGTGAGTTGCAAGCGCAGAGAAGTCGGGCTGGTCTGCTGAGGCATTTCGAGGCAAAGTAAGGGTCATCCTGCGCCGAGACCCGGGACTACTCGACCTCGATGTTGACTGCTCCGATGTTCGTGGCGTAGCAGCGTCCAAGGTCGTTGACGAGGTGGTGGCTCCACTCGATGATCGTTGTGGCGCTTGAGGCTGTGAGTGGTACTTGCCTATCATCAATCTGGGTGGTGTGTCGCCGTCGGAAAGCAGCATAGGAGAGCTTCCCAGATCCCCAGAGGTCGGCTCGAATACGCTATCGATCACAGGTTCGGGCACGCGCGCAATCGGCGCAATCTTGGGGCTCTCGGATGACAGGTCAAACAGTCGACGCGATCTACCGCTGGGATCCAAAAGGTCCGTCAGCAGTCGTTGATTGTCTGGAGTATCTGGATCAAAGGTGAAATCTTCCCGCAGAACCTCAACCATCATCAGATAGGGCACCTTCTCCGCACTATTGAGCACAGTGGCTTCTGCAGGGTTCAATCGCGCGATCCTATGGTGACGGCTCTTTCCGGAGGATCCGTTCGCCAGCGTTGGAGGGCAAATGACAGGCACATCAATCTCAGCCGGCAAGTCGCGCGCTATGAGGGCTAGTTCCGCTCGCAGTGCGCTCATCCGGGCTTGTTTGGGAACAATGACCAGGCGGTTGGAAATGCCTTCGAGCGCTGTCAAAAACTGAGTCTGGGATCGAAAGTAGTGCTGCCGTAGCAGCTTGACTTTTTGACGTGATGATAGATCGGCGGAGTTTATGGCGGCGGCCTTATTATTGGTGTTGTTGGTGTTATGTGAATGCCTCCGCAGTATTCCAGTTTCAATTGGACGAAGCACGAGATTAGCAGACACAGGAGTCGTGGGACGGCTTGTCGGTTGTTGAGATGGCAGGGGCAGAGACGCCGAGCTCAAGTTGTTTTCTATTGACCTCAACTCCAATGCAGCGGGTCGTTTGCCTTGCGCCATAGCTTTGGGTATTTGGTGTGTCATCGATACGGGCAGGTGCGGCACACTTCTCGGCGAGGGTCGACTCTCATGGGCTCTGTCAGCCCTGGGCGATATAGTCCTCGTCTCTCTAACGCGCCTGGAAGTCGAGCTTGCCCCCGTGACCGTTTGTGCTCTGGCTGGCGCCTTTGACGTTTCTTCAGTCTCATGGATGTTCTCAGCAATTGGCTGAGGCTTCCGTGCCTGAGCGACGGCCAAGGGCCCCGCCCACTTGGATATCATCGGCACCGCAAAGCTGGCGAGAACAAAGCTCGATAGGACGGAGACTGGCAGGACATTCTCCCTTATCTTCTCATTTCTTGCCTCGTCCGCCAACCCGAAGACAATGTGCTGGACCTTGTTGTATACTCTCCGGCACGTCTGGAAAGAGCCGCTGTGAGGATTTGACGACAAATCGTGCAGGTACGTTTGAAATAGCCAAAAAGTCTGATGAATTTAGTTGAAGGCCATGCGTTAGTTTTCTTCTTTCACCGGCTGAAATCCAGAAAAAGGGGCGGAGGAAACTCAATCGATGGCGAGACTGCTACTCTAGTACGTACGAGCAATGCCGCTGTGACCGATTCCTCACAAAGGTCCAACAGGAATTCTTCCAGAGCCATCGACTCATTATCAACAGTGATTATGAGGTGACATAGCTGCGGCAGGAAAAACTCGATATCCTCGTACGGGAACTGCCGCAACTTCTGGCACAGGACATAATGAATGCCCACATGGTCGGCGTAACGTCTGCAGAAGGAGGCGGTTGGTTCAGGTCAGATAAGCTCGCCGGCAAGGCAACATTTGCGCCATCGGATCGTATTCCGTGGGACGAATCAGAACTCACGAAAGATACGAAACCGGCAGAAACGGGTTCGAATTGAAGACGTCAGATTCGATAAACCTCTGCAGCAGATCCCACGACATTGGGTAATTTTGTTTGATCTATTCGGCGCGAAGTTCCAGCAGCGAGTAGCAATAGAAGGCGAGCAATCTGGCTTGCTTGCCTCATCTAACGTGAGCTGATCAAGAGTTCGACAGACTTCGCATGGCTAGACGGGACACAAAGATGTCAACGCCCGGGGTATCTTTTGGGACCGGTGGTACTCGCGCGGTGGTCGACTGCGCAGTCGCCAAAGAGCCCACTGTCGTCGATTGGCTACAAACAAGATATTCAGATCGACTGTTCGAGTACGGTCGAGCAAGGCCAAGGGTGATTGATGGTAGGCCGAGCGAGTGGATTCGACGAAGACAGACAGGTAATAATGCGACGTGGCGATGTAAGGCAGTCGGAGAATCGGAGAGTCGGGTGGGAAAGTCGGGGGGTCGGAGAGAATGGGGATGGTGATGGTGATGGTGAGGTGCGGCATGGGGCGTGAAGCCGGGATGGAGCCTGGAGGGGCCCATTTCAGACGAACAAGTGGTTTACTTGTCCTTCAGCAGCGTGCCCTCCCTGCCACCAGATGCACAAGTTATCCGGCCGCAGCCACCAGACGGTTTCGTCTTTTAGTACCCACTACAAGATAGATACCTGCCTCCTCACGGTAGAGCCTCGCGCGATTGCGTACCGAAATGGTATCGAGGTCCCAAGTCTCTTTAATTGGCAATGGCTGCCAGGGAAGCGGCATGCTTGTGCCGACACTTGCAGTGCAACAAGCCTGGAAAATACGCCCAATCAGTCTGGACGCTGAAATGATCATATCAAGTATCCTGAGGTTGCAACAACCCGAGTATGTACAGACCTATGTAGGTAGCACAGCTCATCTACCCGCCTCGTCGATCCTTCCATAGTATGTAACACAACACCCATCGCTTAATCCCCGGCCAACCAACCCAAGAAAAGAAAAAAAAATTGAACAACGTCAATACTTGTGAAGAAGCCCAGAATTAATAGAGAACGCGAAAATTATATATAGAAACATGACCAAGAGCCCGGTGCCTGTTGGTATAAACGCCGGTGACACTTCGAATCAGGCTGTCATGATTGTTCCCAGAGTCCGTCACATCATATGCACGCTCATCGTAACACCAAGCAAAAATTCCATCAAGCCAAGAAAAGAGCAAAAGTCAGCCGCCCTCTCACGTCTTTTTCCTACGGCTGCTAATGCTTTTACTCCGTTTCTTTGGTTCCGAATCGTCATCGCTATCGCTCTCGGCCTTGGCTTTTGACTTGCACCCTTCTCTTTCGTTTTCCGCCACGCGACTGACGATTTCTCTCAGAAAGTCCCATTGATCGTCGGTTTCGACCACTTGCTTCAGCATGGAAGCCGTGACTCTTTTGGAACCCTTTTCTCGAGCAATCTCGGCGCTACTGCTAACCATCTGGATCATGAAGAGCTCAAGTGCCTTGCCTACAGCAATTGGTGTCTGCTGGGCTACCTTGCCGACTTCTTCGTCTGCCTGCATAATCCTTTTTATTCTCGCAACCGGGAACTTTGTTTTTACCGGCGACGGCTCGATGACGGGTGCTGGCGGTTCCTCGGGCGGTGCGGCCTTTCGTGGAGGCATATCGCGGTCGTGCGGCGCAGAGGCGGTAGACGCTTCGGCAGCAGATCTGGACTGCGATCGTCGCGGCCTTTCGGTCATAGGCGATGAAGGCTCTGGGTGAGAGTGTTTTGGTGGCAAGTGTGGCGATTGACAGCCGTGAAGATTCCGGGCCGGCAGCTGGTAGGGGGCCTTGTCTGGAGGAGCGGCACAGGCTTGCCACGATTGCAAAGGAGGGGAATAGGCCGAACCTTGCGACGTGTTGTGTTGTTGCGGGACAGGAAACTGCGGTGGAGCGTAGGACGAGTCGTGAGCATAGGGCGGCGGGTGCAATTTATATTGGCCCGACCCTAGGCTTGCAGAATGGAGTTGCGATGCACCCTGAGTGGGGCCGCTGGAGTAAAACGACGACAGATCTGGCGACCGGGGCGCGTATGGCGAGGCGCCATCGTCGCTCGTCATGTTGCAGGACTTTGCTTTTGCGGCAGCAAGCTACCTAATGTATGTATGTACGGGGTATGATGTAGCGACAGACGCTGCTATTGCCGAATTAGGCCCTGGATTCGGTCTACGGGTCAGACGAATGTGGTCGCGAGATATGTGCGACGCGCGGTGCGGAGAGAACGGGAGGCAGCGCGATGGGCAGAGAGGCACGATGGACAAGTACCATTGATGGCCGACGGGACCCGTGAGATAGTTGTAACTTGTATGTACGGAGTAGTTCGCGCGTCCCATGCACCGCGCTTGCTTCACTCACAGCTGTCTCCGCAGAACCAGAAATGAGGGGCGCGTTGTGGCGAGTGAGACGCACGGCGATGCCCTCACATCCCCAATGTAAGCTAGAAGATCTGATCTGATCTGATCCGATACGAGGTTGCGCCACCGGGGTCAAGCAAGGTCTGCAGTTGTATCATGTACCGTTCTTGCAGGATTGCTTTCTCTGGCCGAGGCAGCACAGGCAGGGAAGGCTGGGGTGACAGCAGCGTCGATCGGGCTGAACAGGGAGTGACAGAAACACGCGCGTGTAGTTAGTTGTCGGGACCATGGGATGACGCTGCGCTCGCTGGTCGTGTCTCGCCTCTTGTGAGGGAACGCCGACCGTTTATATGTGCGCATTCGTTGTCGAGGGGGGTGGAGAGGGGGGCGGGCGGTTCAGTTCAGTCTGCGCAAGTTGGTCAGTGGCACGGGCTGTATCATCTATGTGCCTAACTCCGTATGGGGGGTGTGGCAAGGAAGCCGAATGCGGCAAAGGGCCTTTGAGGCTTGCTTGTTCAACTGTCCAGTGTCCAGTGTCCAGTGTCAACAGTTCCCTCCCTTTCAAGCGTTGGTTTTCATTTCTCCTCCAGGCTCGCTTTCACTCACTTTGTCGACTCAACTCGTCGCTTACACTCGTCGCTCGTCGGCCCATGACGGTCACGAGCAGATGACATGCGCCGAGGTCCACTCTTCCTGCTACCTCACCAACAGTAAGGCAGCCAGGCAGCAAGGCCGGACCTAATTCGCGCCGGCGGTTGAGTGAAATCAAAGCTTCGCGTTGGTCACTGCTTCGAGTTGGTGGTCTAAACACACATATCCTTGGCGGAGCTGGGCCCAGCTTTGCTCACGTCAGACTTGACGATGCATGAGAGCAGGGTGAGTGCTCGAGATGAATCTGCGTCGAGGCTCCAGGTAAGGTGAGAGACACTTCCTCAAATGCGCCCATTGCCGCTCGCTCACTTCTATTTCACTTTCTGTGATGATGACCATCATGAGCTTTGAAAATTCCAGAGACGCATGGCAGTGACGAAGCCGAGTATGCCTCCGGTTTCCGACCTGCACCTCACATGTCTAGTCGATGACTTTTTTTACTTGATCTAATCTGAGAAATCCTATGTCGACATTGTATTGCTTTTATCGGCTTCACGTCCGATTTTGTTTCTAATTTTTTGCACAATAGATTCTAGACCCTCCAGCCGCCGATGTGCCGTACTGGACAGCATCAGCGATGCCACGGGCCACGCATGAACGCCCCCCTTGACTTCAACAGCATCAATCTCGATGCTGTTGCGTCGCTGACGGCAAATAAAGGCCTGCGCATCCGAAGCCAAGGTCTCCTCTTCACCATAAATGATAAAGTATCCCCGCTCTGGACTTGCTGTCTTCCATAGTTGTCCGTTATCGCAGAGACCGGGCGAAGCTGCCGAGTGGTGCACCAAAGACCCTGCGTAGGCCTTCCCATATGCCCATAACCTGTCCCGTTCGAGGTAATCTACTTTTGACGAGCAATGGATGCTGGAGACTAGCGTGATCCACGGTGAGATCAGAACTGCTAGTTGTGGTACTGCGAGCATCGTGGAACCGTTGGTTTGGTGACCGTTGGTCCTGTTGTACAATTCGCGAAGCAGACTGAGGATCAAAGTTCCACCCGCAGAGTCTCCGGCAACACACAGCTTTGATGCATCCCTGACCTCTTGTAAAACGTGCCTGTAGCCAAGCACAACCTGATTGACTTGGGTGGGATGCGTCTCCTCGGGAACTAAGGAATATTCCAATGCAAAAATGGCGGGATTCCTGAACTGTGCCTTGAGCAACAGATGATGCATCACCAGTAGAAACTCGAGATAGAAATAGCACGAAGCCAATGCAAACCCACCTCCTGCCAACAAGTATCAGTGACTGCAGAAGCAAGCGCACAACAGTTTGCTTGTGCTTGCCTTGATCCAACTCCACATACCATGTACATAATAAACGACTATATCTGGTTCTCTCTCAGGATCATGTTTTATCCAAAGTCCCGAAGCAGACGCTTGACCCTGAGACTCGCGTCAATGATTCCGCGCATCCCAATATCGGACCGAAAAGGGGGACAAGGCAAAGCACCTCATGAAGCAGCTTCTCCTGCAAATGCGCAGGGAAAGAGAAGACGCCACTCCTCAGCATTCTCCATTTCAGAAGCGGATAGGCAAACTGTTTCGACAGACAGACCCTCAGAGTTTCTGTTGGGAAATACATGAATCCATAGCGTACAATCCGGATAATGATATCTTCAAATACACTGGACTCTCGAATGAACCCAGACTGCATAGTTCTTGATGCGAAGTAGCGAGTCAAAATGTGACATGGTAGAATGAAGACTGGAATAGAGATGTGACGAAACTCATCAGTTGAGCACCAGACCATCTTGATTGAGGCCCATCTACACGAGCAAGGCGATGCTTACAGACTAAAGGCAGGGCAGCGAAAATGAGTCGCAAGGTGGCGAGGAGACCTGTCGTCCAAAGCAATTGCGGCGCGAGGATGAGGCCGGCGACCAAGCAGTCGAGAAGAGAGACAGGACCGAGAATCATGGTGCAGATCGAGTCCTTGGCAGGATGCTACGAGCTCATCTTGGAAGAAGATCGGGGAGAGAGGGAGGGGGTGGTCACGACTCACAGTACAATAGAGAGTCCCAACCTTACTACATAGGTAGGTACCTAGGTAGGTACAGATGAAGCGGGATGACGGCAATGTTGAGCAAGGTGGTCCACTTAATCGTCGCTGGCACGGTACAGTAGGTAGGGAGGTACCTGGTTAGGAGGTGCATAGGTAGGTATGTCGATGTATGTAGATACTTAGGTATGTACTGTAGGTATGTATGTTCTCCGTAGAACTTAACTTATTAGGTACTGTATGTACGAGATGAAGCACTTAGTTACATACCACCACAACACGCACCTCACACGACCCGACGGAGAAGGGCATCTCAACGACCATGGGCAACGCGGAAGCACCATTTCCGCGCCTCGAAACGGACAAATGGGTCCTGTCATAGACAGACCAGGAGTTCAAGAAACACGGCTGGCAGGACCTCAAGCAGATATGTAATCGGTTCGTGTTGCCTACCTCCTAGTACTACACAGCTCGGCACAGCTCGGCACAGCACACAGGCTTCTCTCCCATCTCCTGGTCGGCCTTTGCACAAATGAAGCCCATCTAAGCTTAGAAAAAAAAAAAACCTACGTCCATGGTGATACAAAACCTTCTCTGACTCAGGCCCCTCCCTGCACAGAGACCAACCAGCTATTCATCCTCAAGCGCACCCCCTCAGACCTCAGGCGCTACATGTCCTGGACAGCCAATACCAAAGCCCAATACGGCAGCATGACGTACTACCTCCTTGCGAACAGACTCCCTCCTTCATGGGGACGCCCGTCGTTCGCGCCGGAATCCTACATCCCTTTTGAAAGGCCCTCCGATTACAGGATCCTACTCAATGACTGGCCGTACCGTCTGGAGAGCAACATCACACATCTCGTGGTGTGTGGACGCGTACGTCCATCCCTACGGATGATGAGATGGGGGATATGACACCGGAGAGTCGGGCGCTGGTGGCAGGCTTTGTGAGGAGATGCGTCGTGGAGGCTCAAGGTGAGGATGGCGAGGAGCGCGTTTTGTGGTTCAAAAACTGGGTGGCGCTGTGGAGTGTGCGTGCGTTGGAGCATATTCATGTGCTGGTCAGGGATGTGGATCATGATGTGCTGGAGCGGTGGACGGGCGAGAGGCCGAGAAGAGGGGAGTAATAATAATACGCGGACGAGAACGAGAGGAGGAAGCCCCCTTCCGAAGGACTCGTGAAATTTGACCTCAATCGGGTTTAGAACATATATGAAGTAGACACCAGCGACCGGATCGCCAAGCATGGCACACTCTATCTCCTCCTTGGAGAAGCTCAACCCCCTATGTCGTCCTGAATCGTCCAACAACGCTTTGATACTCTTCCAGAAGACTCGGCAACCTAGCCAACGGGATGAGGCCAAACATGAAGCAGAGAACAACGACCCTGTCTCTAATTCCCCGCTTATTACTGGACTCCTTGGAGCAATTTCTTCCCATCTGTGTAGATGCCCAAGCATTGCTTGCCTTTTTCGAGAAACCTAAATCTTCGTTCAGCATGTGCCACTTCCAAGGGACCATAGTAGATGATGCAGTGCATATCGGCATTGCTTCCTCCTTATTCGCAACCACCCTTTCCCCCCTACGCTGCTCTTCGCGCCCTCCTGTTTCCCTGCGCCGCCTCCGCCGAACCTCCCACCCCAGCCGACCCCAAAGCCTCCCCTCCCTTCATCTGCGCCAAAGTCCGTCGTCCTATGCCCAAGAGTCCCGAGCCCAGATACGCCCCATACGCCGGTACCAGCGCCCACAGCAACCACCCCCAATTTCCGATCAGCACGACGAGCACACCCGCCGCCCATGTCACCCAGACGACATCAAACATGTACTCCGTTAGCCCCGCAGCCGCTAGATCTTCCCCCGCGGTCCGAAGAGCCCCCGTGGTAGGATCGTACTTGGGTCGGCCGGACGTCTCGAGGACATATTCGCAGAGGAGGCTCGGTGTGGCGAAGAGGCCGTAGGCGACGAGGGAGCGGGGCCGCCAAAGGAGATGAGAGAGGAGGAAGAGGGTGTTGAAGAGGAGGGAGCCTGTGTGAAGGCTGTTGAGGGTGGCGGTGTTGGATTTGGCGCGGTCTTTCTTTGCCTTTTGCGCCATGGTGTTCTGGGAAGGGTCCGGGGAGGAGGAAGAGGCAGGTCAGAGTGGTGCTGTGCTGCTGCTTCTGTTTTTTTCTATTTGCTGTTGCAGCTTCTTTCGGTTGCTAATGAGGCTGCTGTTTCTGTTGCGTTGTCGTTGTTGCCAGTTGGTGTCAAGGCTGTGAGCCTGTCTGCGGCAATGTGGAAGGGGCTTTGTGGTTTTTGCGTCAACGAGAGATACATGCGAGGTAACAAGGTACCTATCCGCATGTACCAGGTAAATGCATTATGCATATGTACCTACTCTGTAAGGAGTAAAGCTCCAAGGATTGCGGGAAGGACAGACCCGCTATTTCCCCTGTTGTTGTTGTTGTTGTTGTTGCCGGGCAAAGAGTATACGTATGTACCCACGAGTAGCTTCTCGTCCAATCACGCACGGGCTAGCATAGCTACCTGAGCCTACCTGCTGAGTCCTCTCGGTCCAGATGTGCCACGACAATGCACAGAAACGAATAATACACGTCGACGACACGATAACACGCGGCACACGCTGACACATGATAGCGTCTCTGGCACTGGCCGTCCATAGACTGTCTGCTTGCTCTGCGTCCCTGACTGCTTTCCCACGTCGGAGCTTTCAGCCTTTCACATTTGACGCGCCGTTCGGGCCCCACTCTCCCTGCTCACCTCCACCACAGCCTCGTCTGTCCGTCCATCAACATAGAACGAACTTGACGAGCCAGCCCCTCGAACGACTTTGCTCGTCTACTGTATTTTATTGCTTCATTTCTTACATCAATCTCGATACCCGCTGTTCTTGCAGCTTGTTCTCTTCTTCTATTGCCCGACCCGCGAACTCCCTTAGGCTACCTTGTCCTTTCGAAGAACCGTGCAGCTTGGAGTGCGCTGCTCCTTCGACTTTTGCCGGCGTGCTTTGTTGTGATTCGCCTCACAGACGTCTCCCACTCCCGTTACTCCGTCACGACGAACACGACGAACACGACGGGCCGCAATATTCTCGCCCGGCTTACCTGTACACGACGACACTTCTCATTACTCAGGATACTACTGTTGACGAACTCTCACTTCGCCGTCTTGCGTCGATTCCACTCGTCAAAGCTTGCCTTGTCTGCCTATCAACTCCTTGGCATACATATCTTGAAGACGGCTCGCATACACATAGACTGCCTGAAAATACACTTTCAGAATTGAAGTAGTGCCTAGCTGGAATTCCCCGCTGACCCGGGAGCGTGGTGAACCTTATAATGGCACCGAATCCCGCGGCTGTTGGTGGCCTTCTACGACAGATCATACATTACCACATAGATAATGCGTCCTACCATAATGCGCTCTTCTTTGCCGAACGATTCCTCGTGCAGGACCCCAAAGCTTCGGATTCTGCGTATCTTTACGCACTTTGTCATCTTCGACTCGGGGATTCTCGCTCTGCCTATGATGTTGCAAAGCCTTTGGGCGGTAGAGGTGCCAATTTGGGATGCGCTTGGATTTTCGCACAGGCGTGCTTAACGTTGGAAAAATACAGAGATGGAATAGGGGCTCTCGAAAAGTCTAAGAGCTTGTGGTCGCAAAAATGCAACGTAGGGAGGCACACGCCTACAACTCGAGCGGGATATCCAGACAGCGCCGCAGTGTTGTGCCTGCTAGGAAAACTATACCACGGCTACGGCGAAAAGAAGAAGGCTGTGAGCTGTTTTGAAGACGCCCTGAAAAAAAACCCCTTCATGTGGGATGCTTTCACTGCGCTATGCGATATGGGCATCAATGTGCGTGTTCCCAACATCTTCAGGTCCAATGACGGACTGGCTCAAAGCTTCGACGCGCATAGATGCCTGGGGACGACAGAGCCGGCCAGGGAAGCATCTTCTCTCGTTCCTTTGGATGCTTTGCCTACGAAAAGATCAACAGCGCGGAATATTCAGGCGGATCTCGGACTGGATCCTTTCAGCATCGACTTCACCTCAACCGAAATGGGCAGTAGCAGCACCGTGGTCGGCATGTTTGGTGAGCCGCCAGAGAATGACTTCATGTCAAAGATACAGAATGCGCGCCAACGACTCGCAGCGACTTCGAACAACAGTCAAGCCGCTGCCGTTACGGCGGACGGATTGGAAACCCCGACAGGCCCATCGGCCGTTTTTGACGCATCGATATCTCGTCCGCAGGCGTACGGACAGGAACCACCCCAAGCACCAGCCAGAAGGACTAGGATCGCCAGCAACGGCATGGATGCAGGCCTTGATGCGCCGCCTCGGATGAATTATCGGTTGGGAGCAAGGAGACACCCAAGAGCTGACCACGACGTGCAAGCCGTAGAACTTATGGCTGATGCATCGGCGCCGGCAACAGCACTTCCCATAGCAATCACGTGTTCGCGAGCGACGACTGTTGCTGCTACAGATAGAAAGCGAACACTTTCGGGCCATCCGGTAACGCGGTCGATGAACGCGGACGAACATTCCACACGACGCAGCGCCCGGCTGAACATGTTTAAGCCGTCTGCCAAGGTAAATTCGGGTACCGCAACAATAGGGGTATCCGCAGGGCGGGAGTTGAAGAAGGCTAGGCCCCCTGTTTCACGTATCGTTCGCCCCGGTCCCAGTGGTTCAAGTGTCGGAAGAGTTGTAAGTGGCAATAGAAAACCGGTGGACGACCAAGCCGACGTGGACCACGGGGAGGTATCGAGAACGAGAGAGTCATCAGTACCACCGCGACCAGCACTGTCCCTCCACAAGGCTGCCGCACCTGCCCCTCCTGCCCCTCCTGCCCCTGATGCCGAGACTCTCAGGCTGGAAGAAGCCTTGAAATGGACGCTGGATCTCACAAAAAAACTTGGCAGCGGGTACTATTCCCTATCACGCTTTCAGTGTCAGGACGCCTTGCAAGCATTCGGCTCTCTTCCTGCAGCCCAACAAACAACACCTTGGGTGCTGTCGCAGATGGGTCGATGCTACTACGAACAAGCGTCGTATGCCGAAGCCGAGAAATTCTTCCGTAGGATGCGAGTTCAGGCACCATCTCGGCTGCAAGACATGGAGGTATACTCCACCGTCTTGTGGCACCTGAAGCGAGAAACTGACCTTTCATTCCTGGCCCATGAATTGATCGACTCTTCTTGGTATTCGCCGCAGGCGTGGTGCGCTCTGGGTAACGCATGGTCGCTGGCACGCGATCCCGAACAGGCGCTCCGGTGCTTCAAACGAGCAACTCAATTGGACCCGAAACTCGCGTACGCGTTCACGCTCCAAGGCCACGAGCACGTCGTCAACGAGGAGTACGAAAAGGCCTTGACAGCGTACCGACAGGCCATTGCTGCCGATAGAAGACATTATAATGCCTATTATGGCATTGGGAGAGTCCAAGAGCGGCTGGGTGCCTACGACAAGGCCTATGACCACTACTACGCCGCGCAGACCATCAACCCGAACAACGCGGTGCTCATCTGCTGTATGGGTGGCGTGCTGGAGAAGCAGAAGCAGATGGTCCTGGCCCTGCACGCATACTCCAAGGCGGCTGAGCTGGCGCCTAAAGCGGCACAGACCCGGTACAAGAAGGCCCGGGCGTTGCTTACGCTTGGCCAGGTCGAGGCGGCGCAAAAGGAGCTGATGGTCTTGAAGGACTTGGCTCCGGATGAAGCTACTGTTCACTTCTTACTGGGCACTTTGTATAGGAATACGAATGCGAGGCAGCTCGCGGTGCGGCATTTTACTATTGCTCTGGCCCTTGATCCAAAGGTGAGTTTTCTCTTCCAGTCTCCTACTTGCTCTCCGTCCTATTCTTTTTTTCTTCCCTTTTCTTCCTAATTTTTCTTATTCCCTCTGTTATCGCCATCTTTCCTACCACTGTTACTCTGCCCTTTCTCGTGCTGACGCGTCCATCACAGGCTGGCCCAAAAATCAAAGAAGCAATCGAGAGCTTCGAAGATGATGGGAATGTAGACGATTCAATGATAACATGAAACTCATGACTGGTCATAGAGAGAGAGAGAGAGAGAGAGAGAGAATGTTTCAGATTCATTCATGCCTGACACCGCAGTAACATTGTCTAACCATAATCATTTGTAGACGAGGCACCGAGCACGTCCTCGCTAAGACTTCCTGTGTGTCGAAAGGACGCGTGCCCCTCGGTCTGTTGCCGGGCAGAGAGAGACGCGGTTCAACAACAATACCCTGTTGGCATGGCATGGGACTATGTACTGGCGTTGGAGAGTTGGCTTTTCTTTATTATGCGACTGTTGAATGGTTCTTTATCTGTTTTACTATGACTCGCAGGCTTCTGAAGCACGTTTGACACATTGGGATGGAAGCAGGGGAAACGGAGAGACGGGAAGTCGATGTATGAAAGGGGCATGGAGCAGTGCGCATGGAACTGGATGAATGCACGCAGTGAAGCGGGAGTTTTTTGGTCGGTTATTTGCATCGTTAGTCGGCTGGCGCGGATTTCAGAACGTATCAGCTAACCTAGTCTTTGCATTACGAGCCTGAATGGAGAGTTTTCGCGATGATGCTGTGGTGGATCATGGTGGTGCCGCGTTCTCAAATGAATGAACCAGGGATCATCATGGTGGTAGATATGGCCCATCCTACGGTGTAAATGCACTTCTCAAGGCTTCGTTCTGGAGTTTCTCCTATACAGCTGCGGGATTCGTATTGCATTGTTAGTGGAGGAGCGAACCGGCAAGCAAACGCAAAGCCAATCTCGCTTCGCAAGTGTGCTGCTTGCGATTTGCAATACCTATCTAACGTACGGAGTACTAAGAAAACTGCCACGCCATGCATGATGCAATAACTATCGTGCAGCCACGCCACCTGGTATGCACCTAATAGGTGTGCACATATCAGCAGTCAAGAGGACAAAGAGCTTGTTTATAGATATACCTACTATAATAAGCTTGGGTAGATATCGTAAAGACCGGGAGAAAAAAAATTGAAAATTCGCCCGCCACGCGACGCCCTCGCAAATGGACGGTCAAAGCGAGAAGATCCCGTCGCGGGAACAA
>SRPQ01000534.1:0-16690 GCA_018360075.1 Claviceps cyperi
AAAAAAAAAAAAAAAAAGCTAATACCTCGCCTCCAGAAAATCGGCGCCTGCCGCCACGGAGACCGCTGCTCCCGCAAACACGTCAAGCCCTCCTACTCCCAAACAATCCTCATGCCAAACCTCTACCAGAACCCAGCCTACGATCCCAAGAACCGCATGAACCCCTCGCAGCTGCAGAACCATTTCGACGCGTTCTACGAAGATATATGGTGCGAGCTATGCAAGTACGGCGAGTTGGAGGAGCTAGTAGTCTGCGACAACAACAACGACCGTATGTCCCTTGTTGCCCCCCTTCTACCATCCCCCACATCTTGTTTTGCTGTTCACCTGCATGGAAATCTACACAGATTTGGGCGCCGACTCAGTGCAAATGCACATGCTAACTTATACACACACAGACCTCATCGGCAACGTCTACGCCCGCTTCAAATATGAAGAATCCGCCCAATCGGCCTGCGACGAACTCAACTCACGCTGGTATGCTGGGCGCCCCATCTACTGCGAGCTCAGCCCCGTGACGGACTTCCGCGAGGCGTGCTGCCGGCTCAACTCGGGAGAGGGCTGTGTGCGGGGCGGGTTTTGCAATTTCATTCATCGCAAGAACCCGGGGGAGGAGCTGGATCGGGATTTGACGCTTAGTACGAAGAAGTGGTTGAGGGAGCGGGGGAGGGATGAGAGGAGTTTGAGTCGGTCGCCTTCGCCAGTGCCGGAGGGGGGGAAGAGGAGGTGATAGTTTTTTTACTTTCTCAATTTTGGTTTTGTAATTTTTTTTTTCAGATATTCGCATTTTTTTTCTCTCATTTCGGCTACTTGGGGGGGGGGGGGGTTGTACCCATGGGGAGGAGCTGGATGACAATACCATGGTGGATTCAGGGCATGTTTCGGGGTACTTTTCAAAAATGGGGAGGAGGTGGTGGTGTGGGTGTGACTACTCCTGTATACAAGAACAATAGCGTTGTGTGGGAACAGAATCAAAGGCCAGACGGGTTGTTGTGTGCCGGGTGTTTTGTCTAGTCCGTTGACATGTTGCGCTGAGGATATCTATACAATACCTTACTTTGCCACACCTCATCCTTGTATCGTATCATTCAACACTGAGTTCATCATCCCAGCCATCAACTCATTCGTTGTGTGCGAGTCCTCTTATCATCAAGGCAACGCACATTATCGGCAGGTATCCAAGTGGCGACTCTATCATTCATCCACATCGCCGAGATTCTGGTTTCAAGGCTTGTATGCTCTTGTAACGTATGTCGATGACTATCACAGTGTTGGTATCCAAAGCTTCTCAAATAGCCCTTTAGCCCTTTAGCCCTTTAGCCCTTCAGACCAGCATTCATTGCTCCCATGCCAACCCCCTCAGGTTTCCCTGCTCCTCTCGCGGACCGACAGACCCAATAACGCCTAACCATGTAGTGCTTCTCAGAAGCGACGGGATATAACACGCAGGGAGAAGGCGCAAAAAAAAGATGCATAATTGAATTTAGTTATTCTTTGCTCCCAGACTACTGTTTGACGTTGGGCAAGTCCTTCTTCATCTCGTCTGTAAAGCTGAGTAAAGGGCCAGCCTCGGCGGGTTTACCTGTAGACTGGAGCAAGTCCGCAATCTCGCTTGGTAGCTTCTCTTCTTCCACAACTGCGGCCGGGACTGCGACAGGGACTGCGACGGGGACAGCGATTGGGGCTTCTGCAGCAACGTTCTCGCTTGACGAATCAGGACTTTTTGACGCTTGGGCCGGGATTGCTTGTGAGCCGCTCTCTTTTCGGGGAGGGATGACTAGGTTGCCGTCGAGCTTCTGGCCGTCGACGATTGGATAGATGGAGAGCATCTGCTTGGTCTGCTCTTCGGCTGATGCGTGTGGATCACTGTTTGGCCAACGTTAATAGGTGCTCTAGTGCTTGGCCGCGTCTGCTCTTAGGGTACAGCATTATCCCATGCAAGGAGCTGAACCTACACATGAGTATGAATGATCCATTCCAGATCTTGTCCAACCACGTCTGTGCTCTTCACTCGCCGAAACAGCCGAGGCTGCCATTCAACGCCGTCCTGGAGTCTTTTCGCGGCCTCCTCCCGTTGTCGATCCTCAATCTTGGTCTTTTCGTTGGTCGCAACCTCATGGTTCCTTTCCTTGACGGCTTTGACTGTGGATAGCCAGAGCTTCTGCGACTCTCGCTCCTCCTGCTCCTCCAGCGGCCGAATCTGCGGAGCGGTCGGTTGGGATTTTGCGGCGTTAAAGAAGACGTTTTTGTGCCCGGTCTGTGGACTACATGTCAGAATGGCACGGCTGGTACAAGCGATCGACATGTATACGACTCACCTTCATGTCCTTGATGCACATCTCATCACTCCAGAGGCCTGAAAGTTCGTACAGTACTTCGCCAGTGCTTTCTCTCTTAATGAATCCACCAATGGCATTGTACGTGCCGCTTACCCACCCCTTGGTCTTGAAGTCGATGTCTGCGGTCAGATCCAGCTCGGGGCATCGAACGAAACTGTGGTCGCCGAGTTCGTACTTCATTTTCCCGAACAAAATGCCCCGCGCATACATGTTTGGTTGCGTCAAGATGCTAGTATCTCGGGTCAGCTCAAGGGCAGGCTTTGAATGGTTGACAGCGCGCGGCTTACTATTGTTCGCCAACGTCTGCATTCTTTCCTCGGTTTAAGAAGCTCAGATAGGCAACGCCCTCCATGAGACTGGCCGCTGAGTTGCCAAGAAATCTACTCCTGGGTTTCAATGTGCCATCGATCCGGATGTGGTAGTCGGGTGCCATGTAAAAGTAGCTCGACTTGGGCGGATGGTGAGATGTCTGTTCGGAAATATAGTAGGCTCTTTTGTCGGCGTCGAGTTGCCAGTAACAGGAGAAGATTTCGCCAAGGATCGGGTTCAACGGTTTCTTGACGCCTCTGTCCCGGCACATTAGCGATACTGACTTTCCTCATTCATTTTGTATCGGTCAGTTCAAGTCACGCCAAATCATACTCACGGAGGTCGAATGTGCCATCCGCTGAGATAGAATTTGACAACGGAGACGAAGCGCTCAACAGGATCGTCAATGTCGGGGATATGGAGTAGCATTTCAGGGTGGCACATGAAGCTAAACGCGGATCGAATTAGCAAGAAAGCGACAGGTTGCCTTAAACAGTCGTCACAGCAATAGCGAAGACGTACTTGGTTATTCTCTCTAGCATGCTTCGAGGCTCAAGAATAAAGGTTGGCAAGACGACGCGACTGAGATCTGCACCCGGGCGCAGCTGGGAGATGATGTGAGAGAGGACTGTAAAACACGACGTATTAACCAACTTGTCCATCACGACTGGGCGCGATTGGGTATTTTTGGCCATGGGAGAACGTACCATTGCCCTGATCGGGTTCCATGACCTGGGTATCCGCATCATTTTCAACGGGACTCCTCGTCTCATCGACCGAGGAGTGGCTGCTGCCTTGAGATTGCGAAAACCAGTTAGACAACATGATGCTTTACTAAAACACGAGGTTATATCAAATGCCAGGCGAAGAGCGCTTGGAAAGTTAAGGTCCAGCACGGCCAGCCGAACTAGGCACGCAGGCGGACGCTTAGCTGAAGTAATGAACGTAGTTTTCTCATGCAATTCGACAGTCTGGTCGCACAGTCTGGCCACAGTAGGGCTTGGTTGTTGGAACGTGGCGAGCGATGCGATGGTGGCGAGAGGCGAGAGAGAAAGGGCCGAGAGAGAAAGGGGACAAAAGGAGGCGACGATGGTTTAAAGCCAGAAGCGAGGATAGACAGCTGGCACTCGAGCGATCGAGAATGGATCACAAGACAGCCTCTTTCCCACGACAGAGCACGAGCTGACATGGACATCTCAAAGGGGGGGGGATAGACAACTCACTGGCAGCAGTCGACGCGCGACGTCGGCCGGACACCGAAACCAGCCCACCGAGTCCGCTCAGAACCATGACGCGCGTGGGTACACCGATTGAAAATAAAGCTTGCGGGAGGATGGAGCTAGGGCTAGAGTCCTGACCTCGACGCAACAAGTTCTCGCGCGTTCTCGGCGGTCGTTCACCATCAATCAAAGTAATGTTTGATTTTCAATCGTCCCCCAACGACACGCCTGAACCGCGGCGTGGGTCCCCGCAGCGGACGTTTGGTCCAGAGCTCGGATTGGTGGCGAGTTTGCCGACAATATTGGAAACAAAGTATGTACCTACCGAGTACTTTGTTGGTGTTTCGTAGTCGTGGGGCTTCGCTTCGTCTTTCCTCTGATGGTCCAAATTCCGTCTCGAAAAAAAGGCACAGAAAGACAGAAAGGTGATGAAAAAGAGAAAAGAGCACAAAAAGGAGAATAAGGGGCAACTGGAGAAGGAAAATCAAAGGCGCGAATTTACGGACTGTAGCCAGGGATTGAGACTGAAGTCTACGATCACGATGTGCGCTTCGCGAATACCCTGGTCCGGAGCTTCGAAAATATGACGTCCGCCAGCTTTTGGCTTGGCCGGTCGGTAACGCGGTTGGAGAGGTGCGTGTTGGAAGACGAACCAATTTCAATGAGCGGGAGTCGGGACAGATTGAATATGACGCGCAAGATTCGGCAAGCAGTCATTCCATGTCAGAGCAGAAAGCCCCAAGGACGCCCCCATTCAGCCCTTTTTGCTGTTTGCCACTTTCTCTAAAAAACCAAGACAAATCCGCCGTTCTTGATCCGAGAAAGGGTGGACGGGAAAAGTGGAACAGGGAGCTCACGAATTGCAAACCCATCGGGACAGCGCCGAGGCAAGTTCGTCTGGTCTTGGACAGAAGTGACATGGATGCAGATCATGCATGTAGGTAACATTTTGAGCGACCCAGGTGAATCCATCCGGCCAGGACTCGGGAGTTTTTGCCCTCGGGCTTGCATCATCAATCAATTCCGTACCGACAACCGTACAGACCGGACCATATGCGAACCGAGATGAGACCGATCGATGAGTATCGCCGGACATATATCCTCCGCATCGTGTATGGAGTATAGATGGTGGAATCGTTCTCGATCCCACGGTCCGGAGCATGGCAGCTCATGGCATTGGGCAGGAATGACATTTGACGCACACTCAGTGATGATAGACCATTGTTTCCTTTCAGAAGAGGAGTCCCATCCAAGGAACAGAGAATGAGTGACTCATTTATTCGTATTCAAGCTTGGCCCTACCTACTTGGTCCTATACGATCCCTCCATAGCGACCGTCACAGGAACATCATTGGACGAAGTTTGATGACGAAAGGGGCCAGTCTGCCAGATCTTAGAGATCCACATGTATGTATATGTATGTACTGACCCAACACTAAAGGTATCGAGAGCTCTCATTGCTGGTTCTGCATGGCGTTTTTACAAAGTGAAAGTTCTGACAAAAAGCTTTGCGCAAGATTATGTTGCTGTATGATTGAGTGTATAGGCGGGACGGTACAACATACGACTAGAGTTCCCGGGTGGTACAAATTGTAGTAGTCACTACCATGTACAACGGTCAACGGGAATATGCCACTCGTTTTGTGGGATGTACTTTTGTCTTTCGTGCAACGACATTTCTCCGTTTATTTTCGCGAAGATTATGCGCATTATTGACACGTTCACAAGCACAAGCTACAGCAGTCCGCGTGCAACGATCGACGAAACCGGCTCGCACGACTTTCACAGCCTGGACATGACATAAGGTGCGTCGTTGCCCGTATTCAGCCATGGACCCATGATGAAATACACGCAAACAAGTGTATACAGCTTGAGCCAGCTGGAACACATCCAGAATGAAGTGAAATACATCGTGTATTGAAAGTAAGAAATACCTATTGTATTCAAACGCTCCGCTTCAACGCCTTAACCACCCAGATACTTTTTATCGAGCCATCTCGACTATGCACCGAGCTAATGCTACCCCCATCACGCCATCACATCTCTTCAAGAGAGTGGTTCGTAAAAGACTTCTTTGTAACTTTATTATCCATATCATTTTATACAAGTCTTGTTGCTTGTTACGCCGGCCTCGGAGACGTGCCTCATTGAAGTCATTGTGAAAAAATGACCCAGCTAACTTCCCACGGCAAGTCATGAGACCATCTCACTTGGTTCGGCGAGATGAAATCCTGGAGGGGGTCTTTGCTGGAGCTGGGAGGCAACTGGACAGATGATCCCGATCTAATATCCCGCGCGTCAGAATATTTTTTTAAAAAAAAAATCATATTCCACTCATCAAAAGAGACAAGAAGAATGAAGGATAAAGAGTTGAAAAGAGAAAGAAAAAAAACAAAGGGGCAAGTATATTTACCTGCATCATTCTCAAACATGATCGAAATATCATCATGCTCACCCGGCAAATCCGGCACATCAAGACACACAAACGCCTCATCATCAAAATCAACATCCTTACTCGCCGGCATCCGCGGCAACGGAAACTTGGCATCCACAAGCCGAATCCCAGCCTTGCTCCCCTTTTGAAACATCTCGTACTCATCCGTCCCCTTGA
Organism: Claviceps cyperi; assembly: GCA_018360075.1. Taxonomy (NCBI): domain Eukaryota; kingdom Fungi; phylum Ascomycota; class Sordariomycetes; order Hypocreales; family Clavicipitaceae; genus Claviceps; species Claviceps cyperi. Next base: position 6,480 of record SRPQ01000534.1, read on the forward strand.
GAAGGAAATTCATGCAGTGCCCATGCTGGAAGTCCTCAAAGAACGCCAGCAGCTGGAGTTGTCTGTCCACCAGCCTCACGACCTGGATCCGCGTGGAGCCAGCCTCCCACTTCTTGTGGATTGGCACCACCATGCGCCGACGGGAAATGGCGAATGTAGCGGCCAGGGCATCGAAAATGACCTCAAAGCCCGTCAACGCTTGCTGGAAGCTGTGGAGGTCCTTGAGAGTGTGGAACTCATACGTGCGGATGGTCTGGTTTGACTTGAGGAGCTGTAGAGCATCGGAGAGACTGGCGGCCAGCTCTTTAGGCACCTGTGCTTCCGAGACTGACATGGTCATGTCCCGCTGGGGTTGTCGCAAGATGCGCAGCATGTTCGGATTTTGGACCTCGAGTCGCAGTCGTAATTCGCCGGGCGCGACATTGACTCTGTCTGCGATGGTGCCGTCCTGGTATTCGAGCACAATCTTTAGCTTATCAGCAAGAACCGTGGGGGGAGCACCCCCCTCGAAGCTAGCTTCGTCATTAACGACGCGTACTGCAGACCAGGAGATGCGGCTAAACGGCGCGAGGCCGGCAGGTTCGCGGATGCTCTGCGAGATCATGAAGCTTCGAAGGGGCGCGTCTGAGAAGACGTTTTCGTCGTGGTTGAGTGCGGTGCCTGTTAGGAGAGCATGGAAGTTGGCGCGTTCTGCTTCTTCGCTAAACACAAATACCATTCGGCCCCCTTGTCGGCCTTGGACATATTTGAGCGAGAGAGCCGGTTGATCGCCCTCGGCCCTGAACACCGCAAATTGAACGGGCATGAACGGCGAGAAGCTATGCTGCACGCCGCTGAGGATCCTCGTCCGAGATCCCGTCACGACGGCGATTCGGAAACCGCAGTGCCAGCTGCGCGGTCCAGCCGGACTAGATTCTTTGCGAATTCTTTCAAACAGGGCCACGTCGCATTGAGGGACAGGCTCTTTGGGGAACACACGGGACTGCGGATCTGCATCAATGTATTGGAACGATCGCAGGTTATTTCGGAAGACGACGACTTCATCGCTTCTAGGGTGCAGCGTGGTCTGAACCTTGGCACTAAAGTCGTACATGTTCCAGAGCATCCTGTAGTCATTCTGACTCAACTGGACCATCAGCAAGAAGCCGCGGGGCAATCGAACCTCCAAGGTACATGACTGATTCTGCCAGCGAACGTCGTCCCAGATCGGCCCTGCATTCTTATTCTCCTGAATAGCCAACTGCACGGCGCCGTTTTGGCTGGCAATCACGAACACGAGTCCCGTACTCTTTTGAGGCCGCACCATGGACAGAATGCACGGTAAAAATAGCCTTTGCGAATCTCGGTCCTGCTCTGTCAAATACACGTCTGCCATGACACGACCATAGCTAAAGTTTTCTGTCGTGTCGCTGACGGGGAAGGCGTCGAGGAGTTGGAGCGTCGACATGGGGTGTTGCATCGCTGTCAGGCCTGCGCCCCAGTTGCCAGAAAGAAGAGCAAGCATGTCCTGGCTCAGAGTAGGATACTCGAGCCATATTGATTTGTCCATTGTCTGGGGAAGAAACGGCTCCTCAGGAGGTAGAAATCCATTTCGTTTCATGGATTGAGCCAGCTTTTGTAGTGCTGATAGAACGCTCTGGATTACCCCGGTAACTTCTGCATCGAGTAGTAGCCTCTGCGAGTCCGTGATCTCAGGGATCGCCCGCTGACAGAGCCAATAGCCCTTGCACAGATTCGAGTAGGCCTGTTGTCTGTCTAATTCGTTCCGCATCTGCGACTGAGGTGTACTCAGGCGCTCTCGAACCGCCAGTTCCAGACCCATCCTGCCCTTGAGAAACCACCACAGGGCGGCCCGCGCAACCTCCTTGGGTGGGCATATTGACAGCGGTCGAACTGTTTCGGCATGTAATCGGAAGAGCTCGAACAGATGCTTGGTACCCTCGACAAAGGCGTTCAAAGCATCGTCGCTAGCATAGTCGGAAGCATCCCGTAGCCCTACTGACACAGATTGTGTGGTCGATGGACGTGTTGGCCCAGGAGGTGGTGGCCCGTCTTGTGACGCGGCACTGAGCTGTCGAACGGGAAGGTGGGCGAGAGGTGGATTAGGGGACGAATAGGTTCTGGAGGCATTGGAAGCTATGGAATCAACTGGACTGTGATCCCAGGCCGTCTGCTTCTTCTCCGTTTCGGGTGACTGGAATGACTGGCGGGCGGGTTCGAGGGAGTTGTCTACATACGTTGCCGGTGGACGAGCACCATCCTCCCACTTAAGGAGGGATGCCACGCTTGCGGTTTTAGCAGCTTGCGCGAACACGGTGCCTTCTGCCTCACGCATCTGCGCTTGATGTATCTCTATAAAAGATCGTCTCTTCTCATCCCGGGTGCCCGACGTCTGTGATGTTCCGGCGGATGCATCCCGTCCACTACCATTGAACCTATCATCTCTCTGGTTGCTATACTCTGAAGGTGTGGCAATAGTGTTTTGTTCCTCGTCTGGTTCAGGGACTTCTGAGTATCCTGTTCGAGTGCGGGGGAGGGGCTTTGGCGCGATGTCCTGGTTAGATGCGCCCAAGAAACCCCCCGAGTATCCAGACGGTGCAGAATCAGCACAAGGGCAGCCAGGTCGCGACAAAGAGTTCGGCTGCGCAGAACGATATGTAGGCGCCTCTGACCCGGCCCTTTTCTTGTGTACTCCAATTTCCATGACAGGAATCTCGGATTCGTCGCCACCCTCTCCAATGACTTCCGGATATGAGTCAACAAAGTGAACATTCGTGCCCTTTTTATTGGGGCGGGGGCTTATTCTGGGTGATCTTGATGGTAGCCGGCCGCCTGGGGCCATGGGTCGGTTCAGCTGTGCCTGTTGATTCACGGCCAAGGCCTGCGGATATCGGGTGATGGTTGTGTCGAGCTTCGCGAGCTTCGGAAGGGCCGACGGCGGGGGCGGCGGCGCGTGAGAAACATCGAGCTTGTCAGTCGTAATCTGGAGGAAAGCTTCGAGTGTCGAGGCCGGGTTGACGAGGTTTTCGTGCGACTTTTTGTCTCTGCCAAAGAGTTTGCCCATGAAGCGACCCCTCCTGGACGATCGTCCCTCATCGACGGCGGGAGGTTCGTTCTCCATGGTGACGCTGGCGAACCAACGACGGGCTCATTGGCGTCAAAGGCCTTCTTTTGGCGCGCGTTCCTCTTTAATATCTTGTTTCTTGAGAGTCTCGGCTATAAGGAACAACTCATCCGCGGGGTCCGGAAGTGGACCAGAGTAACAGTTAGTTCGAGAGGGCTGGTAGAGAGCTTCGAGCTATGAGCTGCGCAAATTTATCGATTCGTGACGATGAAGGCCCGACGTGAATTTGAGCAGAAGACAAGTCGAGGGCAACATTGAGGATCCAGAAACACGGACGCGGTGTTCAAGCCGAGACTGACTGACGATTGCTGCAGGCTTGTCGTTTGTTGTTGCTTGTGTCGCTCGTGTCGCATGTGGGGGTACCGGTAGTACGAGTTTGGGATTGTGTCCCTCTCTTTCATGCGAGCGGAAGGTGATTGGGCAAGCACGGAAGAGGGGAGAGGGAGGGGGGTGTTGTCACAGACTCGGGTGTCTCGATGGCCTGGACTTATTCTGTGACTTTGTCACATATCATAGTTACATGTATCTACATAACGGAGTAAGCCACTCAGGCGACAAAGGGGCATTGGAATGCGGAGGAGGCGGAAACGATAAGTACAAAAAGACAACTTAGACAAGCGTTGGTCTTCTTACTGCTCAGTACCTTATGATGAATCTCATCGAGTGGACAATGGTCAATACTGAGGTGTTGGCCAAGTCGAAGCCAGGCCTTTCAAGCTAACTGGGATGAAACAGGTTACAGATTCAATCCTCACAAAGAAGTAGGGATGTATGTACATAGGTATGTACATCGTCGAACCGAATTGTGCAACAACTCATCGTACATATGTACCGTACACTGGGAAAATAGACCTACAGCCCCTCCAGAAAAATAACGCCCAACGCCGTATCGGACCCCCTTCTGGATCACCACACCTATTGATTTCACATTTTCGCAAACGGGCCATTTAAAATGTCACAAGTTCGTAATTGAGCAGAGTCTATATTATCATGAAAGCTTAAGAATTGACTGCATCTATAACTTGCTCACCACCGGTTGAAATGTATCAAGTGGAGGAAGTTTTGTGTTATTTATGCGGGGCCACTGTACATATCTACCTAGGTAGGTACCTAGGTACCATCGCGCACTGACTTGGCCCACATAATCGTGCCAAACTTTCGTGAGTCACGGTGAGTGAAACTTCTATGTATGTACCTACTCCGTATTGTGGCCAGCAATTTCTGCTCATGTGAAGGTATTTTTGGATGGCATCCCGGCTATAGATGTCTCTCTTAAGGAAATTTGGCACGATTATGTGGGCAATGTCAGTGCGCGATGGTAGGTAGGTCTATTTTCCCAGGATACGGTACAACCTGTGAGGAATCGGATACCCCTACCGACCCGACCAAAAGGTCAGAAGGTCAGAAGTTAGAACACTAAGCTGATGGGAACCAGCTTAGTGTGGGATCTCATCAGCAGTGTGAGATATATAGGTACAGTGCGACGGACAGAGCGGTTCGGGTGACCGTAGAAAACAGAGGACAGGAAAAAAGACAAAAAGAGGTGAGCGGCAATCCTCACAGGATTCCGTAACGTTCTGCCGCGAACGAAAGGCGCAAGCCAATGGAAGTCCTCATGACCTCCAGAGGCCTTGGCCAAAGAAGAGAAAGACGTGACTGAAATTCAGTGAAGATCTAGACTACGAGATGACCAGCGAGGAGAATGTTTATGTACATGGCGGTTTAGCCGGAACACAGGATATGACCCACAGCCGCTTTCCATCAGTTTCCACGCAGCAATCCCGGTGCAACATCGGAGTCCAGCTCAACAACCGTCACAATACCTACCTAGTACAAAAACGACGAGAGGTGATAAAGGATGAGATGTGGACTCTGGACTCTGGACTCTGGACTCTGGAGCCTTGTAGGCTGTCAGGGCCCGAGCGGTTACGATTGTAGGTGTGACGGTCACCCGTAACCGCTCTGTCCGTTGCACTCTACCTATATACCCCGCACCGAGCTGGTCCTCATCAGCTTAGTGTTCTGACCTTTTGGTCGGGTCGGTAGGGATATCCGATTCCTCACAGTAGGTACTTAAGTACCTACGCAAATGTACGGAGTAGGTACCTTCTGGGGCAAATGATCTGGGCGGTTACTTTCCATGATTTGGGGCCTGTCGTGAGACAGCCTCACAGTCGACGCGCGAGCCGGCGGGTATGTATTTGAATCCTCTCGGGCACATACTGTACATACATGGGGAGTACATACCTACATAATCCGTACGATAGGCACATACATATCTAGGTAGCATACCTACCGTACTTGCTCTGTGTGCAGGCAAGGCACGTAGCATAAAATGCAGCATGGATTCTTCATTTCAGTTCAACGCCACGGCCCACACCTAATTTCTCTCAGCTCTGCTGGCGATAATACTTAAAGGGCTCGATGTTGCCAAGACTTTCAAGAATCAACAGGCTTGCAGCGGGTCAGAGTCATGTTATTAGGGACTCCGTACGGAATAGACATGGAGACAAAAAGGCGAAATCAGGCAAAAGTCAGTAAGGCCTAAATCCCAGAATAAATTCACGACGACTCGTAACCATTTGTCCTACTCGAGGCCGACTCCTTCTCTAACTTCTATAGGCACGACTCTAGAAATGGAACTGACTTGAAGATAACGAGTAATGAAAACCATACATATCTAGGTGTGGACCAAGATTCACCATAGCCTTCTGAGAGACTCTTGAGTCTTGGCAGAAAATAAGTTCACATACATACCTATCGTAGAGTTTTACGGAATGTGTAACTATATGTATGTACATACTTCCCTTTCTGCGAGCTAAATCTATTTTTGGGCGATTCTGGTTCGGACGGCCCGCGCAATCCGGACAGAATTTATCAAACCCAATCAGTGTGCACCGGTTTTTGCACATCATCGCCTGAGGTTTTTCGAGCGAGTTGGAGCACCGGATTGGCATGAAAGAGTATGTACCTTTATACGGAGTACTCCGTTCAATTCATGGAGTACATGCATGTACACATGTGAGCACTTATCATACCTACATACGTAGACATACCTAGGTAGGGTATGCATTCCGCATGTCTGTGATGCTGCAGCGCAAGGTAGACGAGATTGTCGTTGTTGATACTCCTGAATTCATACTTGCAGTAACAATTTCCCGATCTCGTCAATGTCCGCTTTCGTACAGATCTGATACATAGGTAGGTACTCCACTCCGTACATAGGTACTGGTACAACATACCTACTTGGAACTTGCAGTCGCGTCGGACGGGTGATTGGTTATTTGTTGCGGACTGTTATTCTCTTCATCTCTGATCTTGTGTGGTTGTTCTTGCTTCAAGGGAGGCACGAAGTCTCAGGAGAAACCTTGAGTTCAACATCAAAGGAGTGGAGTTGTTTGTTTGTTTTGGAGGGAGTCGGTCGTTTCTTCAGAGGGGGGGAAACTCTAGTTCTGGGGAGGAGGAGGAAGGTTCTTGTCATCGTTTTTTTGAGAGTTGTTCAACGTAGTGAATCGAGTCTTGTTCTCTTTTTGGATGTTATCGAGAAAAACCTTGTGGAAACCGTCAAGTTTTCAGTCCTGTTCAGTTGTTCCCGCGAGGAGCTCGTGTGACTTGTGTTATTCCTTTTTCTCTTGTTCCCCAAAGTGGGTCAGTTTATCTTCGGCGCAGTGTTACAAGTTGCCACTGTACGGAGTCACGGACTCCAGTGGACCCAACGGGCCACCACCCAGAATAAGAGCTACGTATCGATAAGAATAGCGACTTACACAGACATGGCTTGCAAGTTGCCACCTGAAGCGCAAGGCGAAAATCGCCAAGCCGTCTTCCTCTCCATGGTCCTTGGCTTGGAAAGCGACAGGCCAATTCGGCTACAATAATTTCGTCAACATAGTCCGACGAGACATGTAGAAAACGCTTCTTCCGCATGGGTACTCTATCTCAATTCTTCCAACGAGTCATGGCCGCTGAGATCAAGCGCGTGCCCATCCCCCGTCGGGGCGTAGACTATCGCGGCAAAGTCGTGCTTGCGCCCATGGTTCGTTCGGGAGAACTGCCCTCGAGACTACTCGCTCTACACTACGGAGCTGACCTCGTTTGGGGTACGTATGAAACAAAATGCTTCGTTCATGTCCTCTTTACGTATTATCACCATCTACATCGCAGCATGGTTTGTGCTAACTATGCGCTGTCTTTAGGCCCCGAAACCGTTGATCGTGCTCTGATCGGAACGACGAGACGTTTCAATCAAGATACCAGGGTAGTGGAATGGACTCGGAAGCCCGCGCATGGCCATAAAGAACCGCCTGTAGATGCCAAGGACAGCATCATCTACAGAGTCTTCCCCGAGGCGGAGGCCAACAAACTCATTTTCCAAATCGGCACCGCGGACTCCGACCGAGCTGTCGAAGCAGCACGCCTTGTGGCGGCCGATGTCGCGGGAATTGACGTCAACGCCGGATGTCCCAAACCCTTCAGCACTCTCGGAGGCATGGGCGCCGCGCTTCTCCAAAATCCCGACAAGCTTGTTGCGATTCTGGAAGCGCTGGTGAAAAACATATCTCATGAGTTCGAGATCGGCATTAGTGTCAAGATCCGCATCCTGAACACCGCCGCCGAAACGGAAGCTCTGGTGCGACGTCTAGTTGCCACGGGCATCACCGGTCTGACCGTCCACTGTCGAACCACCCCCATGAGGCCACGGGAGCGCGCCATCCGAGATCAACTCCGCATGGTGGCAGACGTCTGCCACGAAGCCGGCGTGGCATGCCTCATGAACGGCGACGTCGAATCCCGAGACGAGGGCCTCCGACTGGCAGCCGAGTACGGCGCCGACGGGGCCATGATTGCCGTGGCCGCCGAGAAAAACCCCAGCTGCTTCCGATCCGGTGCCGACGGCGGCATCTTGCCCTGGCAACCCGTCGTGGAGCAGTATCTCAAGTTCTGTCTGGACGTACAGAATCGCTTGAGCAACACCAAGTATCTCATGGCGCAAATGATTCCTGGCAAATCCCAGTCTTATGTGCCTGTCAACAAAGTCAAGAGCTACACCGAGATATGCCAGACACTTGGTTGCGACCATTTGGTCGAACAGGCCCAGGAAGTAGATATGAGTACGGGGCTGGACAAGCCTCCTGAGAAAGCATCCAAGAAGGCCAAGAAGAACGCGAGCGCTCTGGCTGCAGGCGGGCAGACGGCTAAGAATCAGCAGCCGCGCAAGGCACTTTCTGAGCGTTACACGAGCGCGGCGCCCAGGACGACATCTGAGCCGAAGCCAGAGGCAGTGGAGCCCGCGGCGTTGACTGTCTAGTCATCTAGCGAGCGAGCAAGCGAGGAGAAGACTGACAATTGAATGGCGCTATCAGCATAAAGAACAGCATCATACGGAGTTGGAGAATGGTTGAATGGCCATAGATTTGGCCTTGATTTTTTTGTAAAAAAAAAAACATGGAGCATAAGCGTGTATTTCTCGAGAAGTCACGACATGAATCTAAGAAAGATTCGATAGTAAAGGTGAATAGGGAGAGTTATCAATTGTATATTTCGCTACCAACCCCGGCGCTGATGCATGTATAGACGGAGAATTATCTTACTGCATTCACTGTCCCATGCCTGTTGTAAATGTACTCAAACCCCAAATGGAAAGAGGCATAAAATAGGTCACTCTATTTTCCCCTTGTTCTAAGCATCCTCTCTTAGGTAGTAACGGTACAAAGTAAATGATGAAGATGCAGATTGGACTCAGGTTCTTGAAACGAACTTTTTCAATCGTCCCTCTGAGCTACCTTTTTCACCCGTTCGCCCCATCCGAGCCTTCTATTTTCCCTGCTTCACCCATCCCTCTACCGCCTCCCTCGCCCCCGTCACCTTATCATCCACAAACTGCACACCCACCCGCCCATGAGCCCTTGCAAAGCTCGCACTCTTCCTCAAGCTCTCCCCAACACTAATATGCGTCTCCGCCACAGCCGGAAAGCGCTGCTCATACCGCCACGTCAGGTCCGTGATGTTGCGCATCGTCACAGGCAGGACAGTCCATCCGGCCCCAACACCAAACAGCATGGGCACGGCGCTCCGCAGCAGGATATTGCTCCGGCGGGTAAGGATGCTGCCGGCCATGGCGGCCACGAGGATATAGATGGTGCCGGGCATGAGCTTCTCGCCGCTTTCGCGCGCGGGCGCCAGGCTTGCAATCGTGTTGGTGAAGGATTGCTCGAGGTGGAAGGCCGAGTCCATGGTTTCGTTGACCTTGGTTTCTGCGCAGAGAGCGACGCGGTAGAGCGCCATGCGGGCTCTGCCGATTTGCAGGGCGAGCCTGTCTGTGGGAGATGGCCCTCGAGACCGTTTTGTCTGCTTCTCGAACGGTTCGGCGTCGGAGCTGGAGGGTCGTTCCGAGAGTTGAGCTTCGTGAGGAATGACGGCGGTGCGGGGGGCGTCGTATGAGGTTAGAATGTCGACATCATCGTAGATAGGTTTCCTCTGTCGCCTTCGTTAGTCCTTATCTGGTCCATTTTAAAAGTATGCTCTCCATTTCCAGAGATTATAGTCCAACAGCGGTCGACTGTTTCGGGCTGGAGTCGTCTACATACATTGCCCGGAGGTGCTTCGGCCAGGACAGTCGCGGGAGCCAAAGCCAATCCGCTGAGCGCCATGGCGGCTACCGGCGCCAACGAGCACTGAGAAGGATCCATGTTAGCGATATAGAGGCCAGCTACAGCTTTCATTCACTGACAGAGCGATTCTTACCCGTTTCAGCAGCACTCTTGCAGCCATTGTCGATTCAATTGGCAAGCCGTTCGGGAGAAGGGGCTGTTCGTGTGTGTCGTCAGGCTCGAGATGTCCTGCGGCGGGTCGCTTTCCAGCTTCCTCAGAGCTGGCACGTGATCCGCTCAGATGCGTGGTCAACAAGTCACTTTACTTTAACTAAATGTTCACTGGTCGATTTTTTTTTATCCTGTACCTCGGCAATCAGTCTCCAGATAATAGTCAGTGGTGGAAGTAATAATATGTGTAGGGATGGGATTTACAATTTACATGTAAATTACAAATGGTGTAAATTACGCGTAAATTACGCTGTAAATTACCCGTC
>SRPQ01000535.1:0-16639 GCA_018360075.1 Claviceps cyperi
CCAGTGGGGGAGTCTCATGCAATCATCCCAGGCTTGCCGCTTATCTATCCACGATTAGTCATAGACTAATCCATCACAACAGATCGTTGAAGCGCCTTTGGCGAGAAGCGAATCGTCAGAAGAAGCGGGCACTATAATAAGTAACACTTTGGCATGATAGTGAAACAGAAGCGTGGACGAGCGTAGGATTAATCAGAATCCGCTCTACAAAACGAGTTAACGACCACTTAGGCTGAAGGCCAAACTACCTACAAGTTTTAGCGGTAATGTAACGGTGCAAGATTGATACCATCAGACTAACATTACGACTGCCTCCCATCACCTGTATGCGCAGTGAGTCTTCAAAACAGCGTCCTTTTCTAGTGAACCTCATGCCGGCATAGGCACCATCGCCCACTTGAAGAGCAGATCCGTTTCTGGGTAGAGAAACAGTGGTAAATCGCCCAGATTAATCAGACGCCCGCGTCTTGTATGAGCCATGCGGTTTCAAATGACTCAGGACGATTCGTCTCGGATCAGTGCAACAATCATGCTATACAGGTAGAAGAAGAACATCATCAAGTGAAATGCGAGTTTGACAAATGACTCCTATCGTACTTTAATCAGTTTCCGCAGAGACTTTCGAGAGACACCATTCGCCACTAACCTTCTTGTGAATGTTCAATTTGCGAAAAATTTCGGTCGCATCCAGGAGGTGTGTATTATCGACAATTCTGTTCCTGTTAGATACTGTATAACAAGAAGACAAAGAGAATGCTGCATGACTCACTTCTTGACATTCCATGCGAGAAGTGGCAGATTGAGGCTAGCCGCGGCCCAGTACCCATTAATGATGAAAAGGAAGGCAATAAGACCATGTACTGCGGCTTCTGGGACGATATAGGCGTTCAGACGATTGCAAAGTTCGATAGGATTTATGTAATCACTTTCCCAAGTTAGCTATGAGTGGTTCCGCAAGTTTGCTGGGACCAGGAATGAACCCTGGCTTTTGCGTTGCAAAATCCGGCGTGATCTAACGTACCATTCCAGATCGCTATACATGATAGTGAAGAACACCTGCAGGAAGAGGTTAACAGCATTGATCAACACTGCCAGTAGGTACAACCAAGCCTCTCCGGACATCATGATGGCGAGTGCACCAAATCAGTGCGTGAACTGCGAGAAAGCGTGAAGAGAGATAGCCTATCAAGAGCAGACTGATAGCAGAGTGTGTTGCCACAGGTATCTATGAGGACGATAATGTGAGATGGTAGAGCCAGAGAATGCTGTTGGCGCCACAAAGAGAAATACGCCGCCCGGATACTTTACGTCGTTATAACTCTAATCCGGCTATTGTAACGAAAAGCGAAGCTCGCTACATAACAATAGCAGGTCGGACGAGAAAAGAGCGATATTTTTTTGTGGAGCAGAAATGTACGAGGTACTATTGCACAAAAGAGTGGGCGCGCTGCACATGCCCCTGTCTCCTTGACAGTGTTAAGGCTCCGGACCCCACAACGCCAAGCCGGATTAATGTATTCCGGTGTGTACATACATCTTGAACACAAACGCGTACATAGAGATTACCTAGTAATTGATTCATTCAACGATCAATGGCTACCGACGATGACTTCGCATCTGCTGCAGATTATCTAATGATCAGATTAGATAACTGTATGCGTGATCAGCCGTGTGACGATACCTTTAGACCCGAGGAAAAAGGCACGGTGCGTTGGCTGTCAAGGCCATCAAATGGGCAAAATCAGGCAACGAAAGAAGCGGCCCCTAGGGGAAATCAGTGGGAATAGAGGCAAGGCACGGCAGTCAAATTGGGGTTGTGAACAGTGTAATGTATCTATTTGTAATTTATCCGAATGTTGGTACTTCTGGCACCACCCAAATTAGGTGGGCGCCGGAAGTACCCTATTTTTGATTGGTTCAAGACCCCTGTCCGGAGCCTTAACACTGTCAAGGAGATATAGGTACCAGTGGTCTCGTGGTGTTGGACTAGACCGATCGCATTTCATACTCCGTTCCTATGCGATCGGTCTCACACTGTGGTACCACCGTGAAACCGCCGTGATATGTCCTGTCTGAGACGGCTGCGACTAGGTAATAGGGCGGTTCCAACAGTTTTTGATCCCCTACCTGCTTCTCTTGGTCACTGGCAAAAAGCAGGCTTTTGACGAGGCACTTTCACAGTTTGGGACTCGGGAAGCTCAGAGAAGATTCTAAATGCGCGAAACATTTCATGTCCTTCATCAACATGGACCAAAGGACCTGGCCTGAGCTATTTCAGACCAGTCCAACCACCCCATAAATTCATTCATTGTGTCGGAATCGCTGACCAAGGCATCAGTGTCACATGATCGGATGCACCAATGCGGTACGTGCGTGATGTACTCACGCACGCTCATTGGCTGCAGCCGTCGCAATACTGTAGCATAAAGGGCCCCTTCATCCCCTCTTGCCTCACTTCCTAGTCTAGATGTGAACAAGAACAGACACGACGAGAATTTACTTTGGTTGCGCATGCATGCATTGATCTTTATTTGCTTACCCTGTTTATCCCAACACATAGACATCAGACAGTAAGCCACCCAGTTGGTGTATCAATGATCACATAAACGTCGTTGATCCGTAGTTTAACGCCAATAGTCCCCAAAAGCAATGAGTAGTGCCGGCAATCCTGAAACCAGCAGAGGATCGAGTGACAGGTAGAGCACAACCACGTTCATACTGTCAAATAAAGTGAAATATAGGGCAAGTCATATCCAACCGCAGACAAACGCTTGTTTGGATCAGAGCAAACAGAACCACTCAACATATAACCAAATAACCAAGATTTGGTAGAACGAGAGACGAGGAAAAGAGAAAAGTGAAGGAGAAATACAAGCGTGAGAGACTTCTGTGCCTGAATATTCGTAAGGACATAACCGTCACAGACAAGGGAGGGACCATTCATCTGATGTCGAGCTGGAAAGGCTTGAACCGGCCGCCGATGGTTGCACAGCGTGGACACTTCCTTCGTGCTCCGTGCTCTGCCATAAGTACTTCCACACACGCAGGGCACAAACCGCAGACGCATTCAGTGCAGGCATACGAATTCTTGAGAAGAGATATACTCTGGCAGGCGGCACAATAAATCTGCGCGTTTTGCGATGAATAAGTCGGAGATGAATCTGGATGCCCCCGGGGTCCAGTGTGAAAGTTCTCTCCACCATGACCGCTCTCAACAGACGGAAAAGGGTCGATTCCGTCCTGATTGTAAGATGGTGGTGTCAATGCTTGCTGCAAAGGAGACGCCTGGTAGTGTCCCGGCTGGAAATGCTGGTGGGGAAGTGGTGGTTGGGAGCCACGATGGATCGATACTGGCGATTGTGGGACCTGTGCAGGGTGAAATTAGAAACGAGCCTTTCGGGCATACCATCACTTCAGCGCGCTCCATCTCTTACCGGAGTTCGATCTTCATTCACGTCACCAGCAGCAGATGCGGCTTGATCAGCTGCATCTATGAGGTCCTCCCATCGCTTGCCATAGTCTGCAGATGGTTCTGCGGACAATGCTTTACGATCGTTGGCTGGCATGAACGAATCATCATTTTGGATGCGGCGCAGCCATTCCGCAGCCGATCCCCGGGATTTCTTTTTCTTGTGGCCAAGCTCGCCGCTACGCTTGGTGATAGATTGCTTCCGCGGACGGTTCGGGCCCATCGGCCGCTGAAGGGGAGGAAGCGTTGACGAGCGACCTGGCGGTGAAACATTCAAAATCGTCGGAAGAAACTCCCGTTGCCGATTGACGTTGGATGTGTACGGGTCGCTTGTAATATCGTGACTGTTCAGCTGCATTGACGGCAGTTCGATCGACGTTCGTGGTATCCGACGGCCATCAGAGTCTGAATAATATGGCTGTCATGTCGAGCGCGGGAGGTAAGAGCAGACATTAGCTTGGGCTAAGGAGTAATCGATTCGACGATAAACTGGGAACGAGAGCGAGCTTAGCGGCACATACACCATCTCTTTCCGCATCACGATCGCATTCCACAGCATGTAGCTCAGCTAGAGCTACTGCGGCACCAGCAACTCCAAGAGTTGAGCCTCTACCACCGGTAGTAGTGTACTCGTCGCTCCGTCTAGGTGTCTCGGAGCTGCTCAGTCCGTCGTGGTAGTGGTTTCTTGAGTCGCGAGATTCTGTGTTCCACGGCAATTAGCTTTTGTACACGGCCCTGGCGCGAAGCGGAGGATGACTAGTTGAGGACGAACCTTGTTCCGCACGGTGCTCTTGAGGGGGGGTGTTGATCATAAGCAAGAAGCTCTCTTCTGTGGCGGGTAACTTGGGGATATAACTCTCCGGATGTGCTCGACGTATGTGTTCCTGCATGGAGCGATAACGTTTTTCCTGAGGTGAACGAGCTTGTGTCAGAATCAAAGTCGAGTATCAGACTGGAGTGCGTTGCGGTGAAGTCGACCATGTCGGTTTATTGCCTCAGCACGACTGCAATGAGATGCTGGCGAAGAAGGTCAAGAAAAAGAGGAAACCCCCGAAGACTTACACCAATGCATCGCTTGCGGCAATTGGAGCCATCTTGGTTCTTGAGCGGACAGGCCACCTCATTGTTGGCATCAGTGATCGAGAAAGAGGATGTCAAAGACGAGCGGTGTGACGGCATCTTGGTAACCCCCACCATGCGAGATTGTTGAGACAAGAGTCAGAGCCGAGTGCGAAACGAGACTCAGATTTCGACTCTTTTCCTTTTCGAATAAGACCTAGATTTGAGCGCTGTGTCTGATCAATTGAGCAGGAAGACAAAGCAAAGCTACGTGATGCGTTCGCAAAGCAAGCAAGGTGGCTGTGATGCAAGGGGCAAGTAGAGGCGTTCTCTATGGCACTGGGAGTGAAATGTCGTGTGGAAAGGGTACGGGTTGCAGCAAGATGTCTCGATTCCGGTGCGTCGGATGAAAGCAAAGAAAAGGCTGAGAATATAAACGTAAAAACGCAGCTGGAGATGACAATCGAGGATAGGCAAAGGGCGTGATAGAGGTATGTGGGCTATAGATGAGCAAGGAGCAGCACTTGTTCGGGCAACTAGCTCTAAGCCATGTCGAGAAGAGCGAGTGCTGATGAGCAAGTGGTTTAAGCTTCAGGATGCTAGTCTGCTTCAAATGCGCACAAGCAGAAGAGGACGAGGCAACTTCGACGCAACAGATAAGCTTTTGGACTTTGCCACTAGAGCTTCAAGTGGCGGCGCGAGTCAGACGGGGCTTTCGGGCAGCCAAAGCCGGAGACGAGCGAACAGGACACTTGCAGGAATCAGCGTACGAGCGCCTTTAAGAAGAGCCCCTTCAGGACGACGAGGGAGTGCCAGCAGCGGGAGAACAAAGCAGGTTGCGATGGGAGGAGTGAGGAGGACGAGGTTCAAGAAGACGAAGACGAAGCAAGTCGCGAGCCGCAAGCCGCCTGCCTGAGCTGAGGAACGGGTGGGGAGCGGAGGCAATGCACTGCCTAATGGAGAGGAAGGAAGGCGAGCGATGAGCGATGGAGCTCCCGATGCGTCAAGCGAACATGCAATGTACGAGCAATGCACAAGGCAAGAGCTGGCCGGCCCTTTCCTCTTTGCTACTAGAAGCATGAGAGAGGAGGAAGGATCGAGTCTAACAGCGAGCTTGGACTTGGGACGGCTTGGACTCCGTCTAGCCTTTGAGGCAGGAAGGTACATACTTACTACCTTTGGCATGCGTGCGTCGAGAGCTTCAGCACTGAGCGGATGATGATTCGGACGACGGGACCTCGGTGACCTCGTACGGTGCACCTACCTACTCGTCAACTGGTCTGTGACCTGTCTGTCTGCACTGGAGGAACCGGCGTCGGCCGAGGCTTCAGACGTAGCGCACTGAAGCTCCACCACGAAGCCACAAAGACTGACTCGGATTCGCTGCCCGAGGCGGGGCCCTGACGTCGAACCGCAGAGGCTAGCTGACGGTGCCGCCGAAGTTCGCGATGGGAAGTGCGTTATGTTCATAGTACATACATACATACATACATACATACCTAGGTACCTATGTACTTTGCTGTTTCCCATGGGCTATGCAGCCTATGCTACATATCAACCTTGCTTTATCTCTACCGCTGAGCCCTGTCTGTTGCTATGGCTCGTCGAGGTCCTCGAGTCTGTTCACTGGACGAGTGACGCAAAGCGGCATGCAGCATCGAGTTGCAGGCTCTTGAACTTAGAAGCTCATGCTGGTGGATCCCGCGAGCTTGCTGCATCAGCCCCATGGCCAGAGCTGCTAAGTTGAAGCTGGGGCCAAGGTGGCACAAGCTTCGTCAAGCTCACGCCGAGCTTCGTGGAAGACGGGCCAGGCGATGCCTACCTGGCCATCATAGAGACCCCAAAAACTTGCCGCGAGCGTGGCGCTGCCATTGGCTCACAAGCGCTTCATAGTCGCGAAGTTGCTGCTTCACATTTGGTCCACTATTGGTGCAAAGATGTCTGTGCTCTTCACTGCTGAGGTAGTTAGCCTCTGCCCTCTGGTACCAAATGTGGGGAGAGGGATGAGAAGTTGAGGCTCCCGGCTTCTCCAGCCTTCATGACCCTTATTTTAGGCTTGTGGATCGTAGCCTCGGTACTAGGTAGGTATGTAGTCACCATTTGGAGTGACTTGTCCAAATTACGATCAAGTTCAGCGTGGACAGGTCTGCTGCAAAGGGAAAGCTGTGCCGGGCCTTCGAGAAGCTGCATCACATGAAGAACATGAAAACATCATGCAAGACAAGCGGGAAAAGCAGACGTCACAGCTCGGTAGGCGATATGGGGCGGGAAAGCGAATGAGAATGGGTGCCTTTTCTCAGCTCTGGCTAACTAAAGCATCAAAGCTCCCCCGGCGGGTCCGGCACAAGACCAGACAACCCTCAAACCGCCCACCCGTGACCCGAGTGACCAGACCCTCGGAACTCGACAGTATTGCTGTGCGTAGCTATTCCCACCAGCGCCCCCATTGGCATTACCCAAGCTTGCTCCTCCAGCCCGTTGCTCAAGCCCCGTCAATGCCAACATACGGAGTATGTTTATGAATACAGAGCACAGTAAGTAGCTGTTTCGCCACCATTTGGCTTTGACAAGCTCACGGTGCTCACCTAGGTGCTTTGTGGGCTGTATCTAGCTGGTCCCGACGGAGCTTTTCTGGACAATCCTTTTCATCTTCCCGTTTACGGAGTAACTATTTGAGTCTTCCCTCCCTTGGGCGTCCTTTCTCGGCGAACTTGCCTCACCTCGGGTTTGGGCCAAGGGCAATATGTAACAAATCGACAAGATGCTGCAGCCTGCGCGTAGAGCTCTGCAATGCAGGGCAAAAGCGCGCGCATGCAAGGGGGCGTACCCGACTCCAGGTACATGTAACACCACCACCCACCTGATGTGTACGGACTCCGGAGTACAACTCGATTTAGATTTGGCTGCAAGTCCTGATTCCTGAACCACTGCAAAACACGTTGATCAGCTGACTGCTTCATGATTGACTTGCCAGGCGGTGACTCTTTTCCGGCGGCTGGCAGGCTGGCAATTTCTCTGGCTTGGACGGCTGGTATGTGGCTGCAAACTCACCAACCAATCATTGGATCACTGAGGCACTGGATCACCATTACCTCGACGGGTTTGGTATGTCAACTTGTCAAGTATCGTCAACAATAAAGTATTGGGGAAAGGGCAACTGAAGTGAGACACTTGTGTCGCAGAATATCGACTCGTTGTTTACGCGCCCCAAGTCTTTCGTTTATACCTTGGAGCATATTAATCAAGGGAGCAATGCGCCTACGCCAAGATGCGCTTCCTTCGTTTTCCTCAGGACAACTCACCTGTGACCTCTTACTCTCTCTCGCATTACTCTTTTACTCACTGTAGCGGCCAGACCCTAGGCATGACTTGGAAGGGATAGGCTGACGAACTTCGGCCATGGCACTCACCATCAAGCAACTCAACGGCGATGCCTCGTTTCTGCTCACCTTTGAAAGAATCGATCCGTACTCGCCAGTCGGGACGAGCTCCGCAGAACCATTCCAAATCTTGCTCGATCCTTGTCTGGCATCGCCGAGCTCTTCTTCTCCGTTCTCGTCATCAGCAGCTCCCAGAACTCGGCCGGCATGCGTATCACCAAAGGACGTGCCAGTCCCAGATGTCATTATCATCAGCAACAGTCGCAGTGCGCATCAAAACGAAGCCACGTTGCGATACTTTGCTCGCGGAGGCGCCAAACCGCTGATTCTCGCCGAGCCCACGGCCGCCAAGGTGATGCAGAGCTGGCGGAACTTCCAATACGAAAAGGTGACGGCCCTCCATCGGTGGCAGGATCCTCGACAAACAGGCCGGAGCACAGTGGTGAGAATCCCCGTCGCTGCTAGGGTGATTGGTGACGATGAAGGGCTCGTCACCGTCGCGCTCATTACGCAAAAACGAGAAAGAAAGGGCCTCGGCTCCGCAATAGGCATCACGTACCGCCCAGCATCGTCAGCGCGATGCCTCTACACCCGCCCCTTGAGCACCACCGTCTCGTACACCATCAACAACAGACACAGCCGCGGCTCCGCTCCCTTTCTCGCGCTCAATTCTCCCATTCTGCCGCCTCTACCGGCTTTTACACCCCTCGCGCCTCCGGCCATCAGATCCACGGCCCAATGCATCCGGTCCACGCGCTCCATGGCCTCGCTCTCCCCCCACGCCAAAGACCGCGGCGTATCCATCATCTTCTCCCCTCACGGGATTCCCTATCGCGAAATCGAGTCGTACGCCACATCGCACCTCCTCGCCGAGGCGGCCCTGCCCCTCACCGTTTTGCTTCACAGTTTCGACACCGTCTCCCGGCCGTGGTGGCTAGGGGGCACTCTCACCAGCGGCTTCGAGGACGGACAAGAAATCATTGCCAAGCTCGGCGCTCGGGTCTGGATCAGCGCCTGCGACGCCGATAAGAACACCACTCCATCCAATGGCCTCATCCGGCGCTTTACCCGTCGCAAGAAGTACTCCCGCGATGAAGTCCGGCGGCTTGTCAACGCGCCTGGGCCGGGACCTCTGGAACGGCAAGATACCCACCACGGGCGACCTGACGTAGGTTCTGGGCGTCATCGCAAGGCTGAGCGTCCGACAGAGGTGCTCGCCTTGCAAGTCGGTGAGGATGTCACGTTGACGAGCGAAGGGGTCTGGCCTGCGGATCAGCCTGTGCGGGAGGATGATATGATGACGCATTTGGGTGTCCGGCTTGTTCCTCCACGGGTATCGGATTTGTTGGTTGCGAGAACGTCACGGGGGGTTCCGACGAGGGGGCCGGTAGCTGTGGCGGTGGCTTGACATGATGGAAGTCATGGAAGTCGTGTCCCGTGATGTGTGCGTGTGTGCTTCATGTAGCTTTTGTTGTCATGGGAGATCATGATTCCTGTTTTGTAGATTGGAGCACGAGGGCTGCTACGTACCTGAATCTGTATTCATCCTCGATGATTTCTTCTTCTTTCTTCCCCCTTTTGTCTACATTTTCCCTCTTCTCATCTTTTTGCTTTCCATCTTCTCAAACTCTGTCCCTTCCCACCTTTCTCTTCTTTCACATTCTTTTTCAACATATACTCTTCTTCTCCTATTCTTCTTTCTTCTTTTTTTTTTTTTTTTTAATATACAGCAGCAAGTGGACAATCACTCACGCTTCCCCATCCCACACTCTGCAATTGTAATCAATTTCTCTAGTGTAGCAATGGTCATGATAAACATAATAAACATGACAAACAGTTGTACAAACCATCCATGTGAAGTAGTGTCACATTGCCAACCAAGTACCAAGACCTCTCCATCAACAACCTACTCGATTAGAAATCCAATCCGCTTCCCGAATCTTCTTCTCAGGAGTAGCCCTTACTTCTATCAGCCTCAGACAAGCCTGCCTCCTCCAGCCATCCACGCACGTATATATGCATCACAGCAAAATAACCCCCCCCAGCCCCTCCCTTGCGCCAATCTTCCCCCCGCCGCCCAGCTCACTTAAGCTGCTTCAAAATCTCACTCAAAAAATCCTCAAAACTCAACGTAATAAACCCATCCCGATCATCATCATACTTCTTAAACACATCCGTCATCCTCTTCAACGAAATACAACTCTGCACAAACAAATCAAAACTCATCACCCCCTCCCCCCTCTTATCATACGTCCGGAACAACAGCTCCACAAACGCAGGACTAAGGCGGTACCGAAACGCAATCAGCGCATCCGTGAATTCCTGCAGGGAGATGTTGCCGCTGCGGTCCACGTCGAAGCGGTCAAAGAGGGTACGCCACGAGGCGAGGAAGGACCAGAGGCCGCAGAATTCGTCAAAGTTGATAGTGCCGTTGCGGTCTGTGTCGAACATGCGGATCATCATGCGGACGGTTTGGATGTCGAAGGCGGTCCAGTCGCCGTTGACAAGGGCGACGGAGAGTTCGCGTTCGGAGAGTTGGCCTGTGCCTGTGGGTGTGTCAATATGGGACTTCTTTTTTTTTTTTTTACTGAAGACGTGATTATGGTATGAGTTGTTTGGCCTTTGTTGGTATATGTCGGGGGTCAACGTACCGTCCTTGTCTACGGCTCGGAATAGAGGCAGGAGGGTGGGATCGGAGCCCGGCCCAGCTGGGGGGCTGGGTGGTTCGGTTTGGCGTCTGTGAGAGGACTGAGGAGACGGCCGTGGTGGCGGTGCTCCATGGCGGCCGTGATGCGAAGACTGCGCGGGGTGGAGAGGCGCGGGAGCTGGTTTGTCGTGTCGATGCATCTGGGGAGGCGCGGATCCCGGTTTCTGTGCGCTTTGTCAATGACAATTCGGGTCTTGGTTCAGATTCGAATTCGTGAATTCCTCCTTCTCGCGCGGGACAAGCTCCTTGAGCCTATACTGCTGTGCTGTGGAGTGTGAAATAGAACAGGATGATTACGCGGGCGCGTGTTGTGTTTCGACTTACTGGTGCGGGTTCGGCAAACCTATTCAGGACAATCAACGATTAGCTTCTCTTACATACAGCCTTTCTTCGTGATTTTTCCCCTCCTTTCTTGTTCTTTGAAGGGGGCTGGTAGATAGGCTGGTTTCTTCTCCTCCTGAGCAGCAGCCCAGGCCGCACCCAAAACAACAGACAACCAACGTCGCGACAGAGTAGGCCGTGATATAACACCAGAAAGAGGGCTCGCAAAGGTTCATGGAGCACCTACCTTGGCAAGGCATCCGGGTTGGAGGGTCTGTTATACGCCATGGACACGGAGGGTCTTGGATCGCGTCGTCGTTTGAGTCACGTTGCGCGCGCGAGAGGTTCAGATGACAGTAAGAAAATCGACAGGTCGACGCGGGCTAGGTCAGGAATATCGTCGTGTGGCAAGTTCGCAGTCGCTTTTCCCTTGATTTTGATTCTTCGTTGTCGGAAAGGAGCCGTGATTTGCGGTGCCGGCCTTTGGGTGGAAGAGGGGCTACTACAGCTGGTCGACTGTCTCTTTAGGCGAGAGGAACTGGGCTGTGCTGAGCTTTTGCTTACGACGGGGCTTGACGTCGCGAATGAAGGAACGATGTGTGCAGTGGGATGTCGGACAGATTATGTGGCGTAGACCAACATCGTTGGATCGCGGGACGAGGTTATGCGCCGTCTGCCTCTTGGACCCAGTTAGGTTGGTTTGCTGCGACGTAACTAGGGAGTACAAGGCTGATAGGTACCGGTACTCCGTATCGTACCTAGTAATGAGGTAGCCGAGTTTGCCTTGGGTCATGCTGTGAATCGTGATTGGTTCATCGCGGTAACTGCCGCTATTTGGTCTGCCGTGGAAGTCCTGCCCAGAGCAACAGTACTCTCCTGAGACAGAAAACGCGTAGGATATACATGTCCCTCTTAAGCAATTTGGGGGCACATGGTGGGTGTATATTTGACTGAAGAACTAGTTTCCCAACTTGTGGGAAGTGGGAATACTAGTTATGTACATGATCGGATGGTGCGGCCGTCACGTGATGCGGCTGCCAGCACGAGCAATGGCTTATTCCTCAATAGTCCCTAGCAATACGAAGTGAAGTGAAACTCATCCTCATACATTTGTAAATTGTTCCATGTCAGCGTATGATACGCATACGGTTAGAAGAGGTAGAACACCTTGCCATTCAGTCGCAAACGCCAAGACCCGTTTCAAGAATCCCACCCCACAGGAGAGAGAGAACCGGCAGCTGCCAGCACCACCCAACTCCACTTGGGTTCGACCTCCCAGGCTCCAACAACACCAACATTTCATCGTCGAATCTCACTACTCGCCCAGGCTTCCCCCAAAACCCGCCACAGCAATGCCCGACCCAGGAGACGCTTCTGAAGAAGGGCCACGCGAGTTCTGGCTCTTTGGTTACGGGTACGAAGCTCCTTTTCTTATCTTTTATGAAAGGGGCCGGGGACTTCAAAGCTCAGTCATACCCCTACTTGCATGAGTTGACGGGATCATGTCAAATAGGAGCTTGATCTGGAAACCACCGCCTCATTTTGGTATGGAGTTTTGTTTTTTCTATTCTTCAGGGTAGGAAGGAAGAAAAGGGCCTTGCATGACTTGAGCTCTTTGGAACCACCGGCTTGACGATAAGTACACGGGAAAGAGGAAGAGGAGGGGCAGGGCGTATAAAGCGCACGTAACGGTTAACTTGTGAACTGACCTGTGAGTGTGTATGTATCAGACAGACGAGTTCCCGGCTGGGTGAACGGCTATGTGAGAAGATTCTGGCAGGTATGTTGGCCGGACCCTTTGCCCAGCTCATCCCATCCACCTCTACATTATTCATCCCCAGAATATTGTAGTCCACACAGAATCTTACATGTGTTTGTCTCGGCGCATATACTCACTTACACCACGCGTAGGCCAGGTTTGTCCCACATCGGCGTGTTTCTATAGATCACCCCCCCTAAAGACTGCCTGCCCCCTTTGACTTACATATAAGTATCCCCCCAACTCAGTGAAGACCACCGCGGTACACCCGAATCCCCCGGCCGCGTCGTAACCCTCCTCGAACGCAGCTACTGGGAAACTCTAACCGACCACCACGACACCGCCCCCAGCAAAGTCTGGGGTGTAGCCTACCGCATCCCACCGTCCCACGTCGCCGAAGTAAAAGGCTATCTCGACATTCGAGAAATCAACGGCTACTCCATCCACTTCACGCCCTTTCACCCCGCGGATGGGTCGCCCGTCTTGGAAAAGACACTCGCGTATATTGGCACCCCGGACAATGCGCAGTTTGTTGGGCCACAGGATCCAGAGGAGCTGGCGAGGCACATCTGGAAGAGTGAGGGACCGAGTGGGCTGAATAGGGATTATTTGTATGGTTTGGATGAAGCGCTGAGGGGGTTGTCAACGGAGAGTGGGGATGAGCATGTGAGTGATTTGGCGAGGCGGGTGAGATGTCTTGAGGAGGAGGGGAGTCGTTGTGATAACTTGTGAAGTTGAATCGGGCGTTGGTGGTGCGGGGGGGATGGTGGTGCGAATTGAAGCACGAAGATCCCTTTTCTTTTCTAATTTTGCGGTGGAGAAACCATAGGAAAGGAAGAAGGAAAAATGGAGTATGCTTGACCATTTGATGGCTTGGGGACGGCTCCTCCGCTCAAGGACCTGTTCGGGATGAACGCGAGGGCTGCTGGGAATAGACGGTACATACATAGAATAGCAAGCATCACATTGTTCGAACATTAGGCGTTCGAATCATGACCTGTCACATTTTCGTCTGTACTTTTGAAAAGAGCTCACCCAGCAAGTGGGCCCAACGTCCGATGAATGCAGTCTACATCCTGATTCCTGACATCTTTTTAACGCCGTCTATCATCATACCCAACTGACCGTCAGTATAACTTCTGCACAGCTCGTCTTGAGGTCGACTTCAGGAGAAGAGCATACAGGAATAAATAGAGAATGAAAGAAAGATGAACGAATGTGGGACGTGAAGGAAAAAAGAAGGAGACAGAGAAAAAGGCAATGTCACTACAAAGCGCCATACGTGTCGTGCGGCTCACGCAGAGTGGCCAAACATCAATAAACTATCATCAGCAAATAAAACAGCACATTCTCTCAAGCAAATTAACAGTCAAGTGCATTTTAAAAACACGGTATTTTAGAGACATGAAAGATCCGTAACTGGTATATCAACTCTTAGTCCGGATGGCCGGCCAATCCGGACAGCATTACCAGAACCGCTGACGACAGCTGGGATATCTCTGAGCCACAGGCGCCTCCGCCCATCAAGTGCCAAACATGGGGAAGCTTTTCCACCGAGACGTTTCTACATGTAAAGATGGGCATTCCAACACAATGTCGAAACTCACAATCATGCTGCGGCCAGCCAACTGACAAGCATCGTTTGCCATGATTGCGTGTACGTCGACGAGCTTTCCTGTTTGACTCTAGTAGCCGCGCCCTCCTTGGTGTGGCGGCTGGTGTTGCTGCGAAGGGTCCGCATAACCATACTGGGGTACGCCGTAGCCTTTAATGTATGATGCGGTCAGTGGTGCGAAACGAGTGAGAGGGGGATTAAGATGAAGCAAAAGAAGTATCACGTCAGGCGCGCATCGCAAATCTCACCTTGGGGAGGCATGCCGTAGCCAGCCTGGGGATATGAGCGGCCGTAAGCGACCGGCGCGTACATCTGGGGGGCAACGGGATATCCCGGAGCCTGATGATGATGGCCATAACCCATCTGTGGGGGATAGCCTCCTCGCCCTCCATAGCCAGACGGCCCTCCTCTACCACCGCCGTAGCCTCCACGAGACCCATTCTCAGATGCCTTGTCCACACGAATCGTTCGGCCGTCGAATCTGGGCAAGCTCAACGTCAGCCGACAGGATTGCGCAAATGAATTTCGCGAACCAGCTAGAGACTCGGATCCGTGATTTATAACAACAACGCGAAACATGCCACGGAGGAAGGGAGCTCGTACTCGACGTTGTTCATGGCAGCTATGGCATTCTCGGCATCAGTCCCTTGCGCATAGCGCACGAAGCCGAAACCGCGACTGCGGCCAGTATCTCGGTCCTTGACCACCACCTTTGCGCAGGAAAGCTCAGAATTAGAAATTTGATTCACACAATATTCAGGAATGCAACATGATGGTAGTTGTTCTAGCAAGACGTCAAACGAACGAGGCCGATGCGCGCGGGCGGGGGTTGCAAGCAAGAACTACACACGACCACGGACGATGACGACGACGACGACGACGATGATGATGTGAAGAACGGAATGGTACATACCGCTTCCTCGACCGTGCCAAACTCTTCGAACTTTTGGCGAAGAGTAGATTCCTCAGTATGCCAGGCCAGGCCACTGGCGTCCATGTCAGATGACGACGATGGTTCTGGGGTCAGGTGGAGGGGATTCCGCACAAGGGGGGGCCAGTGGCCGCCAACTGGCGAGGGGAAGGGGCGGATAGGTTACTCACCCTATGAAGAGCTTCGACATGACTGAAAGGAAGTACGACGACGGCGCTTTGTTGTGGGGGAAATTTTTGGAAAGTCCTGATCTCCACGTCGCAAAGTCTCGACTTGCGATGTTGGATGCGCGACTTCGTCGAAGAATGTCGTCGAGAGAGGCACAGGTAAGGTGAGACTGAGGGGGGCAGAACGGCAGGACGGATGGGCGGATGGACATTTGGCAGATGATGCCTGGCGGGCGACGTAGTGAATCGAGGAACTCGCAGGCCGTGATTGGCCTGCTTAGGCCAGTGCTTGGGCAGCCCAGCTGAATTCTAAGCTCGACGGCGGCCAGACGCCTGACGTACGGAGTATGTACAGCCTACAGATTGACTTGGGTATGTAAATAGGTACCTATGCACGTGTCCCCCGCCTTGGCAGCTCTCGAGTCTGACGCCAATGTTTGCATCCGGCACACCGCGCGCCGCTAGAAACTACCCGCCTGCAACACCGCATCCGAAAAGGGTGCGGCGCTACCTACATGTCCATACGGAGTACTATCGTGTGTTATTGTCACGCGCGCCTTGTCTTGGGCAGCGCGTATTCCAACTTCCTAGGCAGATGTCCGAGACGCAGACCGGCAGGCGGCTGCCAATTGGCTGTTGTAAACTGTGGAGCGGTTGTTGCCTTACCAACAACGCCTCCTTGCGGTGCGGACATCGACGTCAACAGTCAACCACATCGCTACATATATGTGTATAAAGTGTTGTTCACAACCCCTAAAACCACCCGGTCTACGTTCAGGACACTTTAGACCTGGCCGATCAATTGCGCATCTGCGCGGTGATGCTTCTCTGCTCGTGGCCCGCCAGACAGTGTGTACATATGTACTCCGTATGTACCTAAGGTATGTATGTGTGATGAACTGGCCTAGGGTCGTTGCTGCACTCTAGCGTTGACAATAGGATTGTTTCTCTTGAGGAGAAAGAGAGAATAAAAGTCCTCTCGTCCCCTGATGCTATCCTAAGTACAAAGTTGTGCGCGCCCCACTCTTTTTCACTAAGAAGGAAACGAGTTACGAGCCAAAGCTCGAATCCATGACATGGCCCCTTCCTCACGCCTCCTCCGCGACTGTATCCTCCCCTGAAATCGATGATGCTGAAGATGAGGGTTCAGGCCTCAGATCGTGCCGCACTGCCTGTATCCTCGCGGCGCTTTTCCGTTGTCTCGGACCGTCATTTGAGCGTACATCTCCCC
>SRPQ01000536.1:0-16608 GCA_018360075.1 Claviceps cyperi
TTTACCATCATTATCCAAGTGTAGGAAAACTAATCATTGCAAATTTAGCAAAATGACAAACACATTCGAAGGGTCGCTTATTCGTCTATTCCGTCGTCTGGAAGAGCTCCTGCGCCAGATGGGTCAGGCTGCAAAGGTGATGGGCAACGACGATCTAACCAAGAAATTTGAGGAGAGCTTGTCCAAGATCCGACGAGACCTTGTGGCTGCGCAGAGCTTGTATCTGTAAAGTCTGGACGGCAGCAGAAGAAAGGCAGCGAGCTTATGCATGACATGGTGTTTGTGGAGTTATGGAAGATGCAGTTTTTTTTTTTTTTTTGCTTTACGAAAAGCGCATTGGTTTTTGGCTTCACGTGTGGATAGTTTCTTGGAATGACTACGGGCTTCGAACTTGATGTGACTTTCGAGTGGGACACGTGAGCTCCTAGGACTGTTCTCAGTTGTACTGCGGTCTTGCGGACTTGTGTTGAGTGGCGGAGGCTGGTTTCAGCCAGTTGGAATGTAACGCAACGTAGTATGCTGGGCTGTGATGTCGATATGCGTCGTGTTGGACTGTAGAACCTGCGCGCTTAGTATACCGGTTGGCAGGAAGTCGAGACTCTAAGGATGGTCGAGGCATATACATATGCATACACCAAGGTTAGATTCTAGATTATGTGATGTCTCCATCAATCACGCTTTACTACTGGCATCGCGAAGGAAGGAATAGACCGAATGGAGTGTCGATGATATACGCTGCGACGCTATTGCTACCCTGATTGTGCATCGTTATTGGCGATCAATGGCAACTCACCGGCCACAGTGATGAATTTGGGCTGAAAAGCAATGTTGAGCATCGACCATGGACTGCCACATCCCTCAGACACAGACCCCCTCCGGGTATGATACAAGAGAGGGCGCCGTATTATCAGCCTCGCAGCCGTAGTATCCGTACTCATGACCTTGACAGCCTTGTGCATCGAATACAAAATTCTGACAAAACTACCGCGCCCAGGAACGTAAAATGGAAAAAGCTCCGTACACCAAAAACGCCCCGCCTTCCAAGCCAGCCAAACCCAAAGGCCATTCTATCGCTCACTCGATATACCCATAACAATCCCAACCGTCACACTCAGCACAACCCCAGACCCTACAAAGATCTGCCACTTCTCACTCCAAAGACCCTGCCTCAACAGCCACGTAATGCTGCCCAGCGGGAAGAAGAAACCAATCATCATGCCTCGAATGAGCACATCCAGCACCACAGACACACTACTGAATTCATCTTCCATGGGATTCGCCGCCGCGGAGGGCAACTCCCCCGCGTTGGTATCAATCCACGCATCTTCAAGACGGCGCAGCGAATCCGGCGAGGGCATAGAATCTGGAGTGAATCGCTCGGACTGGATCGACGAGAATTGGGTCCGTAGTGTGGAGATCTCGGAGGAGGTGAAGCCTGCTTGGAGGAGACGGTCGAAGCCTCGGGGGCGAGGATGCGTGCTGCTCGCTTGAGCGGAGGGGTCGGCGGGTGTGACCTCCTGGGGAGGGTTGGAGGCTGAGGCCTGCTCGTCGGCCAGATCCTGGGGGGAGAGCTCATGGCCGATGGAGCAGTTGATGTAGATTCGGAGGGGTGAGGGACCGTCAATGGCTTTACCCTTGCCCTTGGCGTCGGGGTTGACGGATGAGGGTGGTGATTGTTCGAGGGCCGGTTGGAGCACGGCGCTGAGAGCGGAGAAGTCGGGCAGGAAGCGGCCTTGGTAGATGAGGCGGAGGCGGTTGGGGGTGGAGAGGCGCTTGCGGAGGAGGTGCCTGAGGGAGAGGACGGTTGTTGAGTGCGGATTGGGAATGTCGAGGTCGAGGTCTGGGATGGAGGTTGAGAAGCGGATGGTGAGGAGGAGAGGTGCCGGCGGGCGAGGCGGGCGTGTTGTTGGTGTCATGATGGCATGTCGTAAATTGGCGGGTTGATGCGCTTTGCCCACTGAGAGAGTGAGCTGTGGATGTTGGAGAAATGAAGGTGCGATTGAGAGATTATGTTGTAGACGGCCAAGTTGATGAGGGCAAGACGAGAGGCTCTGGCATCATGACGTACCCGTGTACCCTTATCGAGAAGTTGGAGACGGTGGAGTGTGGCGACGGAGCGTCTCGATTTCTCCACGCCGCCCGAGACTTCCTTGACAAGGTGCCTTGCTTGAGCGACGACTCGAGTGATGTTCACCATTGTGGAAAACTTAACAGAGTCGTTTCCTACCTACATACCTACTTCTAGGTAGGTACTTGCTATATACATCAGCTCTGTCTCTGATGGAGTAGATCCCCGCACATAAAGCTCCCGCAACTTGCACGTTCCCGCCCGCAACAACAGATCGCTGCCTCCACCGCCTTGGGCAGAATCGCGTCTCAGAAAGTCTGGCATCTCGGCTTTCCAAGCTGATCACATCGAC
Source organism: Claviceps cyperi (assembly GCA_018360075.1). Lineage (NCBI taxonomy): Eukaryota > Fungi > Ascomycota > Sordariomycetes > Hypocreales > Clavicipitaceae > Claviceps > Claviceps cyperi. The sequence goes on from SRPQ01000536.1 coordinate 2,421, forward strand.
AGCAAATTCAGCTCACTATTGGGCGCCGTGCAGCATGCCACGCTTCAGAGCCGCCAAGTACCTGACTTGCTTCTACTGCGGCAAGAGGTCTGGCGTGAAGTTTGATGGCGCGCTCCGCGACTTTCTGTGCTCACATTGCGATGCGACCAATTTCTTGGACCAGGTGTGTGACGATGGACAGCAACGCGGTGCAAAACGAGTCACTGACAGAGTAAGAATGGCCAAATCACCGATCCGCCCGTCGCCACAGATCGAGAAGCAACTGCCGTCCAATACGCCGCACCACAGTCGAATGCCTCGCCGTCGCAGGACGACCCATTCTGCCAGACATGCCTGAAGAACCAGCACCTGTTCACCAAGTCCCTGGCGCAATACCTCCCTGACGACCCTTCTGATCCCGACTACCCCGAGCTCGAGCGCAATTACTACCGGTACCGACGGAACCTGGAGAAGCGCTATCCGCAAGTATGCAGCGACTGCGCCGAGAAAGTCAGGGCGAGAGTGCGACAGGCTGGATATACTGCCAAGACAGATCATCTCCGGCGCATGATGAATCTAAGTCGGGACCGAAAGACCAAAAAACGCACCATGCTGGATTGGATCCATACTCTGGGAAAGACACTGTGGCGGAGCGGCTTTGTACTGCAAATAGGATGGCACTTTGTTATGATTACGCGCGCGCTCGAAGCAGGCAACGGTGTCATGTACGATCCAGATGACCAAGGCACGGTGGCAAAGGTACTTCCGTCACTCAAGCGAGCTACTGAGTATATGCCCGCCGTGGGCACCTTGATACAATGGAGTATCTGGACGGGCCTCATGGCGGCGTGGTGGAATCCTCACTTTGTTCAGTTAAATCGTGGCTTTACCAAACATCTGCTGGGTTTCACACAATGGTATTCTCTACAGGGCCTCATCGTGTTCTTTCGACTCATCTTCCGCGGCATGGACGTGCGTGGTGCCCACGCGCCCCGATCTGGCCATGCGAGGCTGGGTGCTCATATAGGCATGGCCTTTATTACGATTGTGGTGAGCTTGAGCCTTAGTCCTGACTGACGAAATGGAGGTGCTTTTCTGTATGGTGTTCTGAAAATGTATCTACAGCTCTACGTACTCGCTTTGAGATCCATCCGCGTGGACACGACACCGCTATTCGCTACGTACGACACCCAGCCTTCGGGACCGAGACATACCATGACGCCCAGGCAAAGAAAAGAGGAGGATTCAAAGACGTTTTCCGAACTCTTTCACGACGCGCTCGACTCTACCAATGCGACGTCTCAAACGTCAGGCGGCGCAAACGCGCAATTACCGCCATCCCCACACAATCCCATGCGAACGGGTGGCAACGTGAAACTGGCGGCGCAAACACCGAATCAGCGGCGATACCAGCAAGCTCAATATGAAGAGGAAATGGACTGGTCGCCCATTCCACCACAGCACCTGGTATCTGATGGTACTGCCGCCATCACGCCGACGTCAAGTAGACTCAGCCACCGATTCGAGGCCCAAACCCAATCTCGACCCCAGCTGGACATGAGACAAGGGTATCAGGCAGGTTTTCAGGGGCCAAGAACTTCGGGGTTTAGCAACGCTACAACATCGAGGAGCCTATTTCGACCTCAAGCTCCACTCGCGCCAGCAGAGCCTGGCCGACAGTTGTGCAATACGCCATGGCCATCTGTAGAAGCAAAGTCAGAGCCCCTTGCGAAGAGCATGGCCACGAGAAAAAGACATCAAAGATACTCATCCCAGAGCAGCACCAACAGCGATGGAGAAGGCAGCGTGGATTTCAAACCCCCTAGTTTCTTCGCGCAAGACAGAGATCGCGAAGCGAGCTCCTTGGCGGACTTGCTCAACCAAAGCTTCAGTCTCGGGCAAGATGATCAGGGTTCAACCACCGAAGAGCATGATTCGTCTACCGAGGAACGCGGCTTCCAAAGCCTCCCACAGCGCCCAGCTCGTCGTGAGCCTAGTTCGAAAAGAGCCCATCGCCCTACCATGACGCACTCTGTCTCTCTAGAACCAGTCATACTCGCCATTCTCCTAGCTGTGTGGCTCCTGGTTTCGTATGTGCCTCTTCCATACGGCTGGGAAATCCAAATCGGTGCCCTGTCTGTAGCAGGGCTCATTGCCCTGCGCAATACGGACAGAGCTACGAGCGGCACGGCCCCCGCGCTCTTGTTGTATGTAGTTTCTGCGCTGGCCGTGGCGGAACTAGCAGCCATCTGCTGGGTGGGATCAGCACTCTGGAGCGGCCGTTCGGAACATCTGGGATGGTATGGCGCAGGAGTGCTGACGAGCTCGTTTTGTCATCAGGTGTTGAACAGGTTTATATATACGTAGGCTTGAAATTGTCAACAAGGAAGCGCTTCTTGGTCTTTTTCGTATAGGCGGGAAGAAGAGGCCCGAATCCCGATGCAAAGTGTTTTCGGTCTATGACACACATGTTTTTTTGTTTAGCTTGGGGAGAAAGGGCGTTGGCGTGATGAAATTACAATGCTTTGCTTTTTTTCCACACCGTCTCTCGGTGTTTTGCCTTTTCTCGCTGCATCGATTTTCTTGGATACGACAACTACATTACTATTCACATCACACTCCGTACCACCTGTTCTGTGATGAACACTTCTAAGTTTTGACATCTTTGCCCCACCTTTTTGTTTTGAGCCGCCCACCGGGTTTTCGTGGATCGTGGCTCCCATGTACTTTCTTCGACAAACGATTCTACACATCATCTTGATTCTCACCCATCTCCAAGCTGACAACGTTCTCGCCATCCGATAAATTTCCAACTCAGTTCAGGCTGTTGACGCTGAAGCTGTAGCTGTGTCTCCTCAACTAGCTTCTGCGAAAGAACTGCGTCAAATATGTATCAGGCCTGTCGCAGTCGTTCCAATTTGCCTCAATTGACGACCTTGACAGCCTCTCGCAGTGTTTAGCCGCGGTCACGGCGCAGGCCTCACCGAGCTTTTGTGCTCGAAAGAGAGCTGGGATCATGAGCAGCTGTGCCGTTGTATACGATCATTCCTCGCGGCGCCCGTCAAGAGAGAGGGCGCCACAACATAGGTAACTTGTAGCATCAACTTCACAGCGCGCGCTATAAGTGACTGGGCAGTATGACCACGGCTCATCTCTCGTACCCATCCGCGCACAAAGTTCATCGCTCTCGGACGTCTGCCCAGAGTGAACTGAGACAGAAACTGCGTATCGAAAGACAGCGTCGTTCGGGCTCGGGAATGGTACGTCGGAGTCAGTGCTTCGTACTTTTGCGAGAGAGATGTCTACAATGGCAGACCAGAGTTCAAGATTGACGCTCTTGAGGCTTTCAGCCACTCGGGCGTTCGTCAAGGAACTCGGGAACTGCAAACTCAAACAACGCATCCTTGGACCTTTCTCGACGGCACCGGTAAGGTGCACCGGGTCTTCCGGACACATGAGTAGCGTAAAAAGTTGTGGAGAATCCTCAAAGTCCTTGACCTTGGCAATTTCAACAAAACGAATCGGTTCGGCATGTATTCCTTCTCGGCGACTTGTTCTCACAGACCAGAAGAATCTCGCCTGCCAACTTTTCTTTCAGGCCTCATCAACCCCGAGAGACGAGAGGATTTCAGTGGCTATTTTTCGAAGCGCAGGTTCCATTCTACGTCTGGAATGACTGCCTTGGGGGGCTGGAGCCGAGACTTCAATTCGAAGCGAATGACGCTGCCCGCAAAGCCACCCACTGAAGTTGTTCCCCTTTCCCAGAGTTGATGAGGCCAAAAGCGATGTTGACGAGAGTTTTTCGGGTCTGTGAAACTAGTCGCTTGGAAGAAATACATGCTGAATCTGTTTGTTTTGTATGCGGGTATTGTCAAAGCCATGGACGATGGGGAGTCTCTCCTACCATTTGATCATATGTACCACTCATGCGTGTCCCAGAGAGAGATGATGGTGGCGTTTGAGATTGCAGTCTTGAAGATCCTTACTCAAGGCCTGCGTGGCTGTCAGGTCAAGACTGGCACGATTGATTCTCAGTCTGTCGTTGTAAATGTCTCTCTCTCGGAAGTACGAAGGACTTGGAATGCCTCTTACAATATCACGGGTTTGCCGAGACCGAATATAGACTGTCCTTCGAATGTTACTCTCAAACTTCCTTCAGCAGGGACAGGAAGAGAGATGGTAGGCGGATCATCGCTTTGTCAAATGGAAGAGTATTTGTATGAGAAGTACCATGATTTGCAATTGGTAGGTAAGCGCACAAGAATCTACTCCGAAAGAGCTTGACACCTTGGTTGATGTCGTCATTGTTGTACATTATGTGACTACGAAATATGATGTAATGTACATAGCAGAGATTCTGATGATACATAACGCTCGCTGCCTTTGATCACCCAGCAAGGTTCGTATTCAGACAGTCATGGCCTCGAGGGCAGTGAAGTTCTCCTTCTGCACGGCTGAAATGTGTAGGCGACACAGAGTCTTTTCAGTCCTTTGCATATAGTTCTGCATAAGCTACAAGTTGTTTTTTCAATATTTGGAAACTATAACGTGCTTTTGAACGGAGAAATTGATGGTGCGTGCGTGTTGAATTTGTAAGTGTACATATACGCAGTCCAGGACCCATAAGCCGGCGGCCCGTTTATTTGATAGTTGCATTGAATCATGGCCTGCTATGTACGCTCACGTTCTAGGTCCTTATTTGAACAGGGTTTCAAGGCTCTAAAGTGCAATTATGGTGCGACTCGAGTTTTCTGTAGTACGGATTACTGCTCATGTTACGCAAGTACATGGGTAACCAGCGTCACATCAAGTTCAACTTGGTGCTTAACTTAACATGAAGCATCTACAAAACCATGTGACATTCAAGAGGCCCATGAGCTGGATTCGCCGCACATGATGTGGTGGCGCAGGAAAGAACCGAACGAGCGGCTATCAGCTGGGCGTACAACGACGGGGCGGGTTCGCCTCGATCGGCGGCTCGGCCCAGGCGCACGGACGGGGACAGCAAGGTACAGAAAGTCCCGAACCGCGATCGTCTATACATCTCCGCTTCAATCTCCACTTCATCTCATGGTCTGCCTGCCTTAGGTACCTAGGTACTTAAGGGGGTATGTACCTATGTACTCCGTATGTACAATATGATGGAGCACCGAATATGCATATTTATGTGCGTGCGGTCATGCAGTTCTTTGGCAAGCTCTCCAGTCCTGCAATCCATCTTTGATCTGAGACAGAAGTTCAGAACACCTCCGAACTACCCATGTAATTACTAATCTACGGAGTACGTGTCGCACGAAAGAATGGGCGCAGCCGTCTGGCCACTCTGATGTGCTTTGTTTACCCCTATATACCCTGCGATAGTACGAGACAGGGTGCGCAATCAATCATCCGGGGCGATCCCTTCATCTCCGTTGCGTTCACTCCGTAGTGTCAGTGGCGGTGTCAGTGTCAGATAACATCATGGGCAAGGGGAAACAAGTCCCCTTTAGGAAAAATAAGCCCTCACTACTCCGTACAATGCTTTGCTCGGCAAGCAAAACATGTATGTAAGCGCGCCGTAACAACATAGAAGTTAGACCACATGAATATATGTGTGTGCGCTGTCACCTGTGCAGACCCTGTCAGGGACATCGGTACAAGCAGAGGGTCACTACTAACTAGGTGGAGCCTCAGGGAGGTCGTAGACAAGAAACACCGAGCAAAGACCGAAGGTGGAGACCGAAGAAGGCCTCAGGCACAAACGCGCTGGGAGCGAAGGTCCATAATGTTAGATCTGTCAGATGATAGATCTGTGAATATGTTGATGATAAATCTAGATAAGTATCTAGAGAGATGATGAATCTCGGTTTGACCATCTGTGCGGAAACAGAGAATGGCTATGTACATGCGGGCAAAAGCCCTAAGGCGCTACCAGCCGCTAGGAGGACAGGTGATGCCCAAGATGTGAGGCTGCTACCAACTAACAGTAGAGGCCAGAGATCCAAACCTTCAAGCATCTGACACCTACCTTTGACATCTTGCCCTCGGCCCTCACTCTGTTGTAAGTCTTGACAAAACCCTCCGTTGCAAATGCGGGAGAACGTCACCACGTAGTCCTCTTGGGACCTATAGGCTACAGCAGGGAAGCACCGCCTAGGTACTATTCTCATCTCAACAAGGAAAAAAAAGCAAAGCAAGTCTGGGTTGGAGGAAAGGAAAAAATAAATGAAAAAAGGCCCGGCAACTTCGTGTCGTTCGTTTCTGTTCGGTGTGTATTCGGCCTAGTCCGTGTCTTGGCCGTGACGTGAGCTGCTCTGCTCTGGCTCAGCTGCCAGCGTGAGACATGGCTTTTTGTACCTACTTGGTGCCTACTTTGTAAATATGTATGTACATAACTAGTAATAGTTGGCTGGTACGGGAATTTGTTTGTTTTGTTTGGTCTGATTTGTATTTCTGGTCAGTAGTGTCACTGGTCACTGGTGCGTATTCGTTCAGTGTCTGTTTGCAACAATTTCGTTGCATCTAACTACTCTGTATTCTGTATCTGTTTTTTTTTTTTCATTTATGCTTACTTAACACTGAATCGTCTTTCGAAACCCCAATTAGCAACCCGCCTCCCGTGGTGATAACAACTTCTTACACATGCACATGAATCCATCCACGCCACCATCTCACACGGACAACTTCTCTTCAATTCCCCTATTTCCCCACAAAACCCACAAAGTAGGCACCTGTGCTCCGTACCCTCCATACCTACCTCCTACTAAGAGGTACTTAAGGTATGTAGCTAATGTACAGTGTACTTAGGTACCTATGTAGTTCGGCCCATTTCTCAAGGGGGAGAAAACAAGCACAGCACTTTCACATACACTCACACCTCATGCTCGAACTCAATCAAACTCAGCACTCAAATCAATCATTCCCCAAGACAAATCCACTCGGAGACTCCCGTTGCAACATCAAGCTTAAATGTAACGGCCCCTCACTCTGAAAACCAAAAAAAAAAAGAAATTCTCTCTCCCCCCCCATTCCTTGGCTGTCTCTGGTGGATTTGTTCGACAATCTCAATGGGATCACCAAGATTTCCGACCGGCAACGATACAGACCTCCTGGTATGTACATACTCCTGTCTTGCTCTGTTTTCTCGTTCCTGACTCACACCTCTCACAGAGAACCTACATAAAAATCGACGCAGATAGGGGACGAGGCCCTTTATCCTGTCACCAGGGATCGCAGCTCGTCACGTGCGATCCCACCTAGCATGAAACGCCGAGGATATTCCGTGTTGTCACTTGTGCGATTCCGACATTCTGACAGTAATCATGCTCCGCTGCACACATTTCCCCTCTGCCTCCTCACTTGCTCTGCGCAACACCAACCCCATTGCTGTCTTCGCTGCTACCTTGGCTTCCCCTCTTGGAGCGCCTGCTCACCGCCCCCAGCACAACAGAGGCCAGATACGAGGCCGCAAAGACGGCGAGAATGACACAGTATGTAATCACGAATGCTCGATCGTTACCTGCAAGCTGCAGACCCAGTCCACCATTAATCATGCCCAGGATGATGAGGATGCGGCCGAACCAGACGTGCGCGTGGCTGATAGCCCCGCGCCGCTGGTGCTGCACGTAGTATTGGTGGTGAAGCCAGCCTAGCACGGGCTGGAAGCTGATGAGAATGCAGAGAATGAGGCCCAACCGGGTATGAGCCTGTGTGAAGAACTGCGATTTGAGTTAGCCTTCAAGCCCAATCTTTTTATTCTGTTTCTTTTCTTTCTGCAGACAGTGCTGTATGTATCAAGACGAGAGGGGAAAAACGTACCATGTCCCACCGACGAGACAAGACGTAGCCGACGCCGAAGCCTGCCCACATGAGAATAAAGGCGGTAATCTGCCAGCTCGCATGCACCAGCCACTTGCCCAGCAAAGGCATAAGCATCGACCCCACGGGGAATCCAATCAGAAACACCAGCGACATGATGATGCCATGTGCGTAGAGGAGACCCTTGTTGTCAGAGCTGCTGTCCTGCTGTGAAACACCAGACCCAGATACAGCTGCAACAGAGCTACCCACAAACGGATTACTGTCCGACGACACGGCTGCCTTGGAAAAGTCGACCGAGAAGCTATCGTGTGCGTCGTGATAGGAAATGTGCGCGGCCTCGTTGGTGGATGCCAACGACGCGCCCTTCTTCCAGGCCGAACTCCAGCTGTTTGTGCTCTTCAGGCTAAGCGTCGAGCAGCTGCTGCATCGTACATTGGCAACCATCTGACCGTCGACGATGCCCGAGCCCGCGAGTAGCGTCACCCCTGGATGCGCCTTGTACTCGGGCATGGCGTGCTTGAGGCCAGGCCGCGTGCTGAGGGTGACGTTGCCGTTGCCGTTGTCGTATACGACGAACATGTCGGATCCTACCATCTGTGGCCCGATGGCCACGGCGATCCAAGAGTATGAAGTTGGTGCTCGGAGCTGAAAATAGACATTGCCGGTGCCAGACGCTGCGGCCGCCTCAGGGACAGCCCATTGGAAGCAGACTTCTTTGTCAACAGAGCAGTAGGATGTTGGGGCTGCTCGTACGTTTGCCGCATCTGTACATCATGGTGCAAACGCACAGACAGACATCAGTCAGTACATTCTCGTCTGCTTTGACACATAGAAGGGAGGGAGCGCCTGGGGTAAGGCTATTTGTTTACTGAGGATCACGGCCGCGGCCACGGCTTCTTTGCTCGATAGAAACCGCATTGTCTGGTGAATTCGTCCCGTCTGTTCAGCTCGGGGAAGCGTGGGGAAGTATAGAACACCAAAGAGTGGAACAAACGAATATCGATTCGGAGGGGCTGTAAGGGAAACTACCAAGAGTGATGGCTCATCTCTGCGCTCTACTGTGCAGACTAGAACGAGAGAGGGAGCAAAGAAAGGGAAAAAGAAGACACAACACAGAGGAGGGCAAGGGAAGGAAATAAATAGACAAACTTGGGATACGGAGTAGACAAGGACGGGGCATGTAGGTACAAGGTTAGGTTAGGTAGGTAGTACATACGGCCGTCGGCCAGCTGCCTTGGTGGCATATACAAATTTTCCGCGTTTGCGCCGTCTCGATACTCCGTAAATCACAAGACACGACCCCAGAGGCACAACCAAGACCCGGGGGATCAGATATGTATGTACATATGTATGTATTCACTCCGTAGACGTCAGCGGTGCGGTGGCCGACGCCGCTAGGTACCTACGCGGGTCCAGATCAAAAGCAATAGTGCCGTCTGCCGATGAACAATGTCGCTCAGTACATGGGAACAATCCCTTGCCAGCCCCGGTCGTGGGCCGTCATTGGAGCCTTTTGCCCATCGTCTGGCCCATACGGAGCCACAGCATGCATGCATGTATGTATGTGATACATGTAAACAGGACGCGGGGGAAGTCTCGGGGCTTGCATCTGCCGCGTACATAGATAGCAACCGGCCGATTCGACGGGGGCTGATGGGCCCGTCGCTGCGGGACAAAAACGCGGACAAATGATCCTGGCGGAAGCGAGCTCTTGTTCACGATGAGGCTTTGCTTCGCCGGGCGTACCGCCAATGCGTAAGCAGAACGCCTATCTCTGATTTCAGTTGCGATGCCACCCAGTGTCAGCAAGACTGGGCTAGGTATCTACTTAACAACTTGGATAGGTCACAATCTCGTTTTGGACTTTGACTACCTACTAATGCATCAAGGACAATGTGCTCCGGCTTCATCAATTGTTTTCTTTCGTCTTCGATAACTTCGATGGTCTTCGATGACTTCATGTATGTATAGAAATATAGAAAACCCTCATCTTCTCGCCCTTAGCGTAGGTAGTTCTTCACTGTGTTTTCACTAGCTGAATTCCAGTCATATCTTCTTCTCATCTTTTTTTGAGTCTTCTCAACTCCCTCTTTTCTTGGTGTCCAGCAGTACAGTACAGTATCACTATCACGTCTTCGATACTGGCACTATGCGACCCACTATTCACCTTCTTTTTTCTCTGTCGACGACTCGACGGTATCTGCGAGGTATCTATACCTGCGTAGGTACACGTGTCCGGACTCCGCAAGCCGTGGTGGTGCATGCAGATTGTTCGATGGGAGGATCTAGCTCTGAAACTCAAAACAAATTTCAAGCTTTGTTCCAGCGAGAGGCTAAAACCGCGTAAACGGGCTGCTTCAGCTTTTGCATCCCAGATCCAGGTCAGCCCCATGCCGTGCGACGTTGCTGGTCTCGTCCTTGAAAGCCAAATGAGGATGCATGTGATGCATCGTCAACAAAATCGTCGATCCACCGCCCGTGCGTGGACCGTGGCTTACTGTTTGCATGCGCCAACTTCTCACTTCTCCTGCAGCTTCCCAGCATTCCTTCGGTAACGGTCGTCCTGCCTAGGTACATCCAATGTATGTATGTACCTACTCGTCTGCATACTTGCCTCTGCCGCCTTGCTTTTTTTTTGTCTTGTCGCCTGTTGCCTCGCACTGGTGTCGTTCCGGGACACTTAGCACCGTTTTCCAATTTGTGTTACAACACCTGAAACATATCTGGCGAGCAAGTCAATTTGATGGTGCACAGTTCATCCAACCGTTTAGACCGTTTAGCCCCTCCAAGATAGGTACATATGTACATATCTGGACAGTGGAGGCCTTGTGTGCAACCAAAGCGCCAGCAACATCGAGGTCCGTCTTGGACTGTTGGTGCGACCAGTTCTCGGGCCTCTCAACTGCGCAACTACATATCATTCGACGTCATGTCGATGTATGTAGTGCCAACATTGGCCCCTCTGACCAAATACCTACCTACCTAGTTACAAGCTCGCCTACGAGTTGAAACGGTACGAGCCAATTTGGATGTACAATGTAGCACCTCTAGCCGTGTCGGCGTTCGCATGTTCCAGATACATGGGCAACTTCTGTCGAAACTTCTAGAGCGCCAGTCCAAAATAAATGCGGTTCTCCAAGAGGTAACGAAATCTCGCCCCGCTGCATAGTGCGGAGCTGTCTCATTCGATCATACTTGGCTCGAGATTCTAGACGATATGCCTTGATCGCATCGAGCACGTCATCCATTCCAGCGAGTTCACTCCGCCGCGGCATCCTCAACGTCGCCGGCATGACTGTGGCGCTCCACGCAATGTGATATATGAATGATTGTCGAGGCGCGCCGGCTTGAATTTGTGCTGGTGTCACGGGTCCGACACCATCTCGAATACCGTGGTCAACCACGAGCCGTCGGTAGGCTCGCTGCGCTTCGGGGGCCTCGTCATCCGCTGGGCCTACCCATACTGGGACAGAAAAGGTTTCGCCATTCCAGTGTCCCTCATGTGTCACGTAGCTTGACCTATGTTGGTCCCACCAGCAGGGGCCGCCCAGGTTCAATTCCTCTGATGTCAACACCACGTCAGCAGAAGACAGCAATGATTCCCGAAATCCACGTTGGTCATTCTGAAAAAAACTGAAAACCTCCTCATCTTCGCTGTGCTCTGCATCGAAACTCAAATTGGTGGAGACATCCATAGTCTCGCTGTTGTCAAACTCTAGACGTAGGTGTCGCAGACCTCTCCACAACTCCGGACTGCGACGTGTTGGCATGGTGCGTGCAATGTCCTGAATGGTGCCCTCCTGCACGGAAAGAAGCTTCAAGAATTGTATCAATTTAGTGATCAATGGCCCGAAGGAGAAGCGAGGTAGACAGGTTAAAGTCAGTGAGTACAGCCGGGGGTTCGTATCAGGTAAGAATGTTTCGGGAAACATGCTCTCTATGCGTTCTCGGATGACCGTCTCGGCTAGAAGACTACAAGCTTTGAGAGAAGCGCCATGCATGGTAAGAGTGGGTATGTTTGTGACGATAGAATGATGGATTCTGAGAGTGCGCAGGTTCCGCGACATTGCTGGTCGAAAACAGTGTGCTGCGCCGAGGATACCTCGGAGGCTGACGTTGGATGGCCAGAATCTGCCATATTGCACGACTCTGGGTAGAAATAGCATTGAGTCGCAGGCCAGATCTTCAATACTGCCGTTGGAGACGTGCAAAAGCTTTTGGATGCCCACCGCTGAAAGTGCGTTGTGCGAGAGACGCAGATGAGTCAACCCCACCGATTGCTTGTATTCTTCGCCCCGAGCGTGGTCATCATCCCCTGTTAAGAGAGAAACTGCGGCTTCGACAGTATCTTGCCGAGACATGGTGCTGCCGTCTGATCTTGATTGATCATGGCACTGGTCTGCCAGGGAAGAGTCAGCCACATATCGCGGAGCGTCGACCCAATATCTCTCGGCGTTCGAGAGCGGTCCGCTCGACTCTTCTTCCTCTTCTAGAGACAGAAACGGCCCATAAAGCTCGGTGCCGCCGCCTCGATAAACAAGTCGTGCTTCGGTGACCCAATCTGCTTCACTGCTCGACGACAACCTTGGCATACACCAGTCCTTCATGGGCTGAATTACGTTGTCTGTGACGCTGTTCTTGCTTATGTCCAGGCTCCACAATTGACGCTTGAAATGGCTCATCAGTTCCAGGCACTGATTATCATGCAGCTCTCTTCCTCTGGCCTTCAGTATCCGGAGACAGGGTAAAACTGCCGGGTGAATTGCAGAAACTAGCGAACCAGGCAGATAGGATACGTCCAGGTATACCACGTTCTGAAGACTCGAAGCCGTAAAGAACAGTCGAGGAACTTGAACACGACATGCAGCGATAGATAAAACTTGAATGCTGCCACGTGTTCGAAATCCCTGGCGTCCAGTCACAAAAGGAAAATCCAGGTTTCGATGCCCATCGAGTAAAATGGCTTTAACATTTGGCAAACGGGTTAACGCTCGTTCAAACGCTTTGCTCAAGGTGCTCTCTTGCTGATCTGACCAAGGCTCATAGGCAGCCTTTCCAAACAGCCTGGCGTCCAGTATTCGAATCAAGGCCCGAGTTGATGCAGAAAGGTGATCGAGACCGAAATATACAAAGTTTAACAACCAATTTACATCTGCAAAAATACAACGGTGGAAGTGTTAATAATAGTCATCACGAAGCGCAACGTTCCTTTTAGTAGTGTCATGTTTAGGGGTCCTTACCATCTCCCGGATCAAGACCCGAAAGCCTCACTGATTTAAGCACATCTCTCCATAATAAGGGCGATATTACATGATGAAAGTGTCGGTTGACCATGCACAATGCATGGTAATCACTAAACCTGCAGTAGGGCAATGCAAGTTGGAGCCAATCCACGGCCTCGATGGCTTCTCGGTACGATGGCAAGGCAGCCATGCATACAAGTATACCGTTTCGTGGTATATGATGCCAGGAACCGTGGAGATGTCATCTCTTGACGAGTATTGCTTCCGGTGCAAGAGAAAACGGGAAGGCCTGTCCGTTCCTCAACCTCGGACGCGATACTGGGATCAAAGTCAGCCATCATCAGTGCGCGATTTCCCACAGTGTCTTGACTGGAAATGCGTGATTTACACAAAGCAATGCACAGAAGAAGAAGAACAGAGACGGATGGGAAAGGTGCAAGAAAGTGATGCGGTCGACAAGGCGTCCACTTAGCGCTGCGAGTGTTGAACAAGGAAAGCGGATTTTGGTGAAGCACTAACGCAACGCGGTCTGGGACTTTGCCATGAAATTTCTCGTCTGGAAATGAGATTTTGAAATTTCTCGTCTGGAAATGAGATTTTGACGATCTATTCAGGATGCAACCCGAACAACGACGCAAGTCAACGGTGCGTAGCGTAGCGCGCAGCTTCCAAGTGGGGTGGTCATGCGACTGTAGAAATTAAAAGGACGAAGCACCTTTGTAGCAAATGAGCCCTTCAGCCAAGAGAACTTATTGGCGTGGGACCGTGGGTACATATGTAAGAAAGTTGCCAAAGTATGGAGTACATGAATGTGCTATAAATTGAGTCTATGTACCTAGTATATACTACATACACGGGTACCTGAGGCCTAAGGCTACTATGAGGCGTGCAGGGGTGAGAATGTGTGTGGATTGTGTAACTACCTGCACTGTGCTCACTATGTATATATGCGGGTTATCTATCACGTGACCCTGTCACCTGTGAGTCTGTGACAGTTGCCGCCAACGCTGGCTCGATGCCCACATCGAGTATTACATTACAACTCTGCTCAACTTTCTCCTCCTTTTTGTTATTCTTATTCCATCTTGCCAACGCGCTCTCTCCGGTTGTCATTTTAGCTATAGTTGCCAATTTCAGCCATTGGTTGTACATGGGAGCCAGATTTT
>SRPQ01000537.1:0-16603 GCA_018360075.1 Claviceps cyperi
CACAGGATATGACCCACAGCCGCTTTCCATCAGTTTCCACGCAGCAATCCCGGTGCAACATCGGAGTCCAGCTCAACAGTTCGGAGGGTGTGCATTTCGCAACCTCTATGAGTATGTCACGAACTCCATCTCCATTCTTTTGACTTGCACATATGGCCCGTCGACCCGTTGGCTAGGTAGGTTACAGGTATGTATGTAGGTAGGTCGGTCAACTGTTGCATGAGAACAAGCAACACGCATCCTGGTTTGTGCTACATTTCACATGGCAATTGAGAAGCCGTGTAGCAATCATGAACCAACGGGTAAATCGGCAAAGCGTTTTTTTTTCTTTCTCCCTTGAACCTCCTCAACCCCTTTTTGGGGCCTTTTAGAATGAGTCTAGGTATCCCTTACAGAACTGACAAGATGAGCCGGCTGCAGCGGACTGCTCTGTTGAGGACCTAAAGCCTCGCAGTGCACGAGCTCGTGTGGCAGTGCGACGAGATATTGTTTCTGCTCCTGATGAATTCCTGCATGTTCCTGAGGACGGTGCCATGCTTATACAAACACAAATATACATACATCATGTAGTTATGCATGTACGCCTGTACTGTACCTGCATAAGTATACATGATAATCATGTACCCTGTCACGAACCGGTTCCAACTTCTGCACGAGGCACGGTGTCGCAAGTTGCGACGCACGGCGGCTGTGGATGTGTGAGTACGAACAACTTGACAACGCGCACGAGCATAAAAGGCGTTCGAGTTGGTGACGCAGGCTCATTGCCCACGAGTCAGGCAGCGGGCCGGGCCTTGGTCCTTGGATGCCGCGCATCGGCGAGCTTAGGCCGGGGCCTCGTTTAAATGGGGCGCCGCCGTCGGTCCCGTGGTGTGGCGGCGTGGTCCGCCCGTTAGCCGCCCGTTGCACCCATCTTTTCCCAACCCTGGCAGACCTCGTTTTGCTTACTGCTTGCGAACACTGACCACCGGCGAAGCCACAGGCGTGAAGATAAATCGGATGTTGTCATTGTTAAACGAGAATATGTGCTGAGAAATCTATGTACATTGTGTAGATCCATGTCCGAGGTTCGAGGCTGCAGGCAACCTAACCTCTCTACCAAAAATGGAGAGAAAGCCAACAAGACGTGTAATCCGCATGCATCCTCAGAGGCTCAGGATCGATCAACATATCGAATGAAGGGTTTCAAAACAAGAATAGACAAAGTGGACAAAACAAAGAAAGCCTGCCTGCGCCCCTGTTAATGCAAATATGACTGGGCCAGTGGGCATGCGTGCACCCCTTGCCGTTGCATCCCAGAGCCGATGCCCATGTCCTGATCGGACGCGATCGACGCCAGCGAAGTGGTGTGCGGAGAGTACTGCAGCCGCGTCTAGAAATAAAGCATAAATCAAAGAAAAAAGTGGGAAGTACAAAGAGGCAAGGCAAAGTAAGGAGACCCTGAAAAGGCAAGGCCAAAAGAGAATGAACTTATGAAGAGAAAATTGGAAATGAAACAGAAATAGGTTGTGACACCTATTGTTTCACCAGTTGAGATAAGAACATGATAGGGAAGGTGAATATAGATGTCAAAGAACAAGAAGACAAAGAAGAGAAGAGAAAGAGGAAGAGAACAAGGAGGAGAAAGAAGGAAAGATGGGGGAATACAAGATGTAAAAGAAAAAAGAAAAGGAAGAAGAGGAGGAATCGAAAGGAAAGAAGAAGAAAAATATAAAAAAGAGGATGAGAAAGAAAGAAGAAAAGAAAGACTTGAGAGAAAGAAGGAGAAAAAAAAATAGATCAAGTAAATGATCAAGAAGATGTAACGATAAAAGAGAAAGAACGAAAATGAAAGGTTCCCATGTGGCATGCTAGGGAAAATCAGCTATCCCAGATTGCGCCATATGCGGCAACTCCCCTTGTCTCGAGGCCATAGACCACTTTCTTAGTAATCTTCTCATTAGCAATGATAATGACTGCCTCGGCTTTAAACTCTT
Source organism: Claviceps cyperi (assembly GCA_018360075.1). Lineage (NCBI taxonomy): Eukaryota > Fungi > Ascomycota > Sordariomycetes > Hypocreales > Clavicipitaceae > Claviceps > Claviceps cyperi. Next base: position 1,977 of record SRPQ01000537.1, read on the forward strand.
TGGCCATATTATAGCCCATTTTGACAAGATCCGGACGTCCTTTTTGCTTTGTGTCGTGGATCACGGCGTCGGGGATGGACCCATGTATCGTATCCAAAATTTGTTTGCCAAACGTCTTTTCAGGGTTCGAAGTGGACCAGATCAGCTGCGTCGGGCAAGTGGGCCGTCCGATATGGCCCAGGAGGGGACCGATGCCGGACCCTGTGGCAATGATGACGATGCGATTGAAGAGCGTTGCAATCCGCATCACGCCGCAAGTCGGTAGGCCCCGGACCCAAAGACTCGTGGGCGGATTGCGGATGCAGTTCTGTGTCCAGTCGCCCGCATTGGAAACCAAGACAGAGTACCCAGGCCTGTCGACAAAAGACAATGGCTGAGCTTGCGCAACGGGAATGGTGGCAAATGAGTGCCATTCGAGCAAGGGCCGGTTGGAGACGCGCGTGAAGCTCCCGTTGACAGGTACCGTGTAGTCAAACGATAAGACGATGGCGTGGTCCGAGAGAGGCACCGCGTGAACCGGCACCTTGCGCAGCCAAAACCATGGGGACGCAATGCTGCAGGTGGCTACGCCTAACATCCAGAACCCAGGCGTCTTCACCAGTGCCCATCCGAAATCGTCCCCCAATGCGGTCACATCGCGGACCGACAGGATGGTGCGCACCCAGAACAAGGCGAGGACTGTCCACCCCACAAACCGATGAATGCGCTCGAATTGGTTGTGGTACTTCTTGCGGAATGCAGGCCACGCAGAGCCCACCAGTCCGCAGCACAGGACGCAAAGCATCCAGGAAATGACCAGGGTAGCAAGAGAGTCGTTGGTCTTCTTCTCGGCATAGGCAACCGTGGACCGGAATGTGGATCCGAGCAACCAGACTGATGCGCAGATACCAGCGCCAGAATGAACACCACCCAAGTGATAAATCTTTGCCAAACGTTTCCGCAGCCAGAAAGGAGCTGATTGGGGTGCCGAGCAGGCGACTGTGTACAACATGTTGATGACGGCATCTTGCCGAATCAGAACTGCCAGCACCAAATTGACTGCCGTAAGAGTCGCCAGCCACTCGGGTTCAGGATGGACAAAGATGAGGGCAATAAGAGCTCCGACATTGAGCAGACCAATCAAGCTGAACAAGAACCGGTACACAACGGCGATTCGATGTCGGAATCTTCGCAAATGCTTTGGCAGCTTCTTTTCTGGAATTTCCTTGTCCAAGTCCAGCTTCTCGTCAACAACGGTAATGGTCGATGAACTAGAGACAGATCTCCTGGTCTCGGCCAGCGTCATCTGATCGCTGCTGGCGGCAGATTGTGGCCTACGCTTTTCGATGCTCGCTATCCTGCCTGGTCTCTGAGCTAGAGCGAGATCTCGAAGACATTTCTTGTCAATCTTGCCATTTGCCGTTGTAGGAAAGGCGTTCAATTGGTGAATCTTGGACGGAATGGCATAATAGGGTTGCAATTTCTTGGTGTGTGCAAGCACAGTCTCAACATCGGGTCCTAATGGGACTGTGAACCCATGGATGTCTCCCTCTATCAGAAGGGCCGTTGCGCGGGTGACGCCCGGGGCGGATGCCAATGACGACGATACTCCATCGAGCTCAACCCGGAAACCCTAATTTTTTTTTTTTTGCAGCACAGCCCATCGTCAGTTTACCAGATCATTAATTACATCTAAATATGCCGGAGTTTCGAGCATGAACCTGACGTGACTTCAGGGGTGAATCTTACCTTGACCTTAACTTGATCATCGACACGACCCAAGATGTCGATGTTTCCGTCCTCTCTCCACTGGCCGATGTCCCCAGTGCAGTACATGAAGGATCTAGTGAGACAATCATTAGCGGCCGGTCAGGTACTTGAGACTAACGCTGAGTGTGGCGAGGACTTAATTCTTGGTCTTACCCGTCATTTGCGAATGGGTCTGGAATGTAAGTTTCCTTTGTCTTGGATGCGAGCCCCACGTAGCCACGAGTAACTCCATGACCACCTGCCCACATTACACCAGCCACACCCACCGGGACGGGTCTGCCATCGTGGTCCAATATGTAAACCATATTGTTGGGTGTTGGACGACCAATGGAGATGGGCTCGCCGACAACATGTTTGGACATTGTATTCACAATTGTCGTCTCCGTAGGACCACAACAGTTCCAGTAGGTGACATGCGATGCCCACAAGTCGGCAAGACCTTGGGAGGTGGGCTCTCCAGCAGTCGCGACGACTTTGATCTTGGGATACAGTTTTGGGTGGTATTTTGACAAAATTGTCGGCGTACAAATGAGGACATCGAGCTGGGCAAGCCCGTCAGCGTGGCGCTCCTAATTCTTGTCGCCAATCAAGCCAAATAAGTAGGAAAGGTGACAGAGTAGCCCGGTGGCAATTACTTACTTCGTCCAAGGTAGGCTCCCAGTTATTTCCTCTCACAACAAGTGTCCCTCCATTACATAGACAGCTGAAAATCTCCCATGCCGCTAAACGTTTGGTCAACTCCGCACAACACACGATTATTCGACGACATGTATTAGATCACGTACCCATGTCGAAGCTGATATTCAGGACCTGCCCAACGCTCATGCCCGGCCGCACCCCCAGTCCACCCGGTGATAGGCATACCAGATTCGCCACGTTCTTATGTGTGACATCCACGCCTTTGGGCTTGCCAGTGGTTCCTACAGAAGTTTTTCAGCATATTTTTATCATGCAAGACCCGATCTGGGAACCATTTACATCAAAACAAGAGGGAAAGGGTCATGATGGAACAAACCAGATGTGTAGATAACGTAGCATCCCGTATTGGGTGAGGCTAGGTCGGTCCATGATTTGGGATTACTTAAAGTTTGATCTGAAGAAATGGCCCTTTGTTCAATAACGATAGGAATCGAAGTGGGCAAAAGAGCCTTGACGCGAGACTTGGTCGATGATATACAAAGAACAATATTCCCATCACATTGTTCGGCGACGTGCCTGATGGTGGAATCTGGTACGATACCACCATCGAGTGGCACGTACTGCGCACCACACGACAAGATGGCCATGATTCCAATGACCATCTCGGTGCCACGTTTGACAACAAGAGGAATTTTTTGATCAGAGCTGATACCAAGCGCTCTCAATCGAGAAGACAAGAGTTGAGCCTGAATGGCAAGCTCGCGATACGTCAGCTCTCTTGTATGTACCCCATTCGACAGATCATAGACCGCCTTGGCCGAGGGTATTGATGCAGCATGGTGATAGAAAGCAGAGGTGACTGTGGGGAATGGACAATAGGAAGCTTCACCGTGTGTGAAGTCTGCCGTGGGCAGAGAAAATGACGGAGATTTCTTGTTGTCATGCATGGTGACTGACGACCTCGAGGTAACACTCAAAGTGCGGGGTAATCAAGAAATGGATGAGTAGTCTAGGCTTCCGAATTCCGATCTGACTTCTCTTGTGAATGAAGGCCCCTTATATACTTTTTTTCCTTGGGAACTTTTCTTATGCCGCATGGGTATGGACTTGGCCCTCTCCCAGGAGACGCAATACTTGTCCCTTGGCAACTTTTCTCCAACGTCGGACCATTATGAGATCGGCCTGCCGGAGAATTCTCTGTGTGAGATTGACAGCATTGTACTTCGTACATCCCGTCCCGGTTTTGGTGGGTGAGCCTGACCTGATGTGAGTTGACTGCGCCTGAAAGTGCAGGTCTCTAGACCAGGGTGTATTTCAGTCTGCGCTGGACGGACATGCTCAATGGGGAGGTACCTTAGGTAGTCTGGATCTCCGTGGGTCCATGAGATGATGGACAGATTTTTCCTGCGGACGTGGGAATATGAAAGATTGGTCCTGAACAGTGTACACATACGCCTCGGAAGGCTAAAAGGACAAGATATGGTGCGAAAGCCATACTGGACATTGGACGAACATGTCAGGTTTCGATACACCCCCCCTCTCAGCCTCTTAGGGGGGAGGTGGGACCAGAAAGGCAGGGGTGCTTGAGAATGTAGTTGTCGCATTCCCAGAGCGTTCCACGCAAAGAACACGACCAAGAGCGAGCCCGTGGACGATTGCCTTCCCTGAACCTGTTGCTTCAATGGCAGCAGCCCGTATGGTGGGAAACAAGCGGGTGGAATGCCGAGAATGGGCAACCAATGGTATACTTTGGCCCGAAGTGGACTACGGGAGGGACTCAATGAAAATCAACAAGGGGTTTAGTCTGATTCTACCCAGACTCGATCACGCACTTTCCAGAGGCACTGAGACATGTTGCCGATTGACTGAACAGAGTGCCCGCCAAATTCTGTGAGGGACGGCAATGCGAACCCAGCAAAGGGCTCAGATTGCTTGACAAGGCTCACGGCGTGGTTGAAGCAAACGCTCAATATCGCCGACTTTTTTGCCTGCATGCTTACTCGCGTGTGTACCGTTAGCATGTCACCGGAATACAACGTTTTGTAAACCCGGATGAGGACAGGCTTACCCACCTTGCACACACGTCACTCTATTTCATCCGCCTGGCAAAGCCAAAATCGCCGGAGTCGAAGTCCTGACTCCTGTGGCTTGTTGGATCGACCAGTGGCTGGCCAAAAATAAACCAGTCGGCCGATATCGCGCCAGCTGAATACAGTGAAGGGCTCAAAGTTGCAAGCTCTATTGTGATAGATGACCATCGAAGGCTTGGAGAAGTCTGTCTCAGGCATGCGGATGCGGAAGGGCACTTGAAAGTCAAACAAGACAAGGGGAGCAGAGATGGACTATTCTGGCAGGCGCAAAGTGGCGCTAGAGACGCAGGGTGAGGGCGCGCTGCAAATTGTCGGAAATCCAAGCTTTGTGAGCTCAGTTGCATCAGTATAATGCGCGCCGCGGTGTTTTTGCACTACAACGGAGAAGAAATAGTAGCCATTTCCATACTGTCGATGTACACTCGCGTGACGCGTCTCCCCGCCTCTTCTAGGATGTTGGACGATGGACGAAGAAAATGACCAAACGAGCCAGTGGAAGGCGCTTCCAGCTTGTTAGACTGTTCAAGTCAGTTCGCACATGGCTAGCACTTCACGGGCCTAGGGCGATTTGCCGAAACATGAACATGGTCCCATCGTCTGTGGCAAGATAAACCCGAGCGCCGAGAAAAATGAATCACGTCCGAATGTGAACTGTGCGTTATTGAGCTGCCCACGAAGATGGACATATGATGCTTGCATCATGATAATTTTTGGTAGTGTCCTACACATGTTTTGCTTTTCAAGGCCCCGAGGTCGAAGCCATCCTTGAAAGGCGACGTAACTGATGACGTGATAGAGCGGCGAAACGATGTGGCAAACCTGCCGGAGAGCCGAAGGCGACTCGTTTCGACAGACCTGTAAATACCAGTTCCGGTCTGATTCGAGAGAATACGCAAGACGAAAAGCGATGCAAATGCCCGGCCATGAGGCTGGCTATCTGTCGAAGACGCAGATGAGAGCCGCCTAGGATCACCCTTGCTCGGAGCAGTTCGACGCGGAGGTCCCTCTACATGCGCTACATGTATGTACCTAATGAGGAGGTATGTTTCCCGCGATAGTGAGACGCTCTCCAGTGTCCACTCTGTCGGGACGGCCCATGCAGCGTGCCTGCAGCCGTCTGCTAATCAAGGCTTGAACGCGTTGTGAATCCGGAAGAGTCAAGTTGACGCGGCTGATGAACGCGACGCGTTGAGGCGCAGCTTGATGGGGACGTGCCGGGCGTGAGGTCGAGCTGAGAGACACTGTCACGTTGTACATACTCGTGGACCGTTGTGCTGCAGATGCTTGATCGTTGCGTTATTCACGCATAATGCGGCATCGTGTCTGTGTGCCGAATGTGGATGTGCAAGCAGTGAGCGCTGAGGGAGGACAAGAGAGGAAGCTTTGCGGTCAACTGTGTAACACCTGAGGCATTACGGAGTACATAGGTATGTACCGTCTTTGTACATACGCAAAAGGAGTAATCAGATCGTAACTCCATCCCTCCCTGGCGATCTGTGGCACAAAAGAGTGGGCGCTACGATACGATCCAATGTTGCCCGGTCCAATAAGACACTCAAATCCGGCCGCCAGCTGCGGCAGCTGTTAGGTACTTGTCATCAACACGATGGAATCAAAGCTCCCATGTGTTTCTGAAGAATCTCTTCTCGTCTGACATCAACAGCTCTCACCTTCCCTCGCCTGTCACCACCTCAATCAATGTCTTTTCTCTCAAGCACTTCAGCAGGTCTCATCGTGATTAATTGGCATTATTTCCCATGGCCCGCTTTGCCACCCGCATCTGTGCAGCTGCAGGCCCTCCGCCTACTACGAGGTACCTAGGGTCTGCACTGCGTCCGATGTCCCGCGGTCCCGTCTCCACTGTGCATCACGACGAGGGCGTCGTCGAGTCGATGTCTGCACAACGCTTGTCTCTAATACAAAGCCGAGTCCCTTCCCCGCGTTCTTGACCGTGGACTGCGTCGTTTCTTAGCTGCTTCGCATGATCGGATCGATCACTCGCCATCATCCTCGCTCGCTTCACTTCGTGCTGCTTTCTCGCCCAGACCATTCAAGGACCATACCCCCGAGCAACAACCCCTAGTGGACTGATACTATTCGTAGTCTCTTCTCTCCCTCGTTCTCTCTGAGCCACCAATGACGGGCTGTCCTCATCGGCCCGACAATCAATCTCACTGATTCTCATTTTGCCTGCACAGATGTAGGAACCGAGGCCGTCCTCTTGTCATTCAGAAATTTCTCTGATTCTCACTTTTTCGGTGTACGAGTTTTCATTCTTCAAAGCACTGAAAGCTGAAGTCATCGAAATGTGTGCACCTAGCCTCATTCGAGTTTCATCGCCAGCTGAGGGGGTCACGCTGATCACCTTGAACCGTCCCGAAAAACGAAACGCCATGTCACAGGAGCTCATTGGAGAATTTTTGCGAAAACTTGAAACCGCATCGCATGACTCAACCGTTAAGGTTATTGTGATAACCGGAAACGGCACCTTTTTTTCAGGTGAGGCAGATCTTGGTCAATCTCTGATCAGCTTTCCAATTCCTACCCATTCAGTGGCTTGCGAGAGTTTCTCAACGGTTCTCCACTTTGAGCTGTTCACGGCGTCACAGTCTGATGTTCAGCTTGATTTGCCTAGCCATGAGGTCTAACTCTTTAAATGAAGCTGGTGCCGATCTGAAAGATATTGCCCAACTTGATGCCGCAGGCGCTCGGGCTTGTCGTTACCTCGAGGACTTGTGCCTCGGGATGTCCGCCGTGCGCAAGCCTTTACTTGCGGCTGTCAATGGACCAGCGGTGAGTGCACACCGCTCGATTTAAACGACTTTTCCAGCTTGAGAGAGACTCTCATGGAAGACACTTTTATGGCTCATACTTACGCTGTGTTTGGTAGCTGGGGGGTGGATTTGAACTGGCCTTAATGGTGCGGATTTAAAAAGCATTTGTCCCTTCCGTGATTGGCATTTTCACCGTCGTCGTCGACAGGTCAAGCCCCTTATGATGGGGCGTCCACACGCGCGTGCTGCAAACGTGCTACAAGGAGAATGGCAACCATGTGGCTAATCGATGATGAATGTGGGTGGTTAGTGCGATTTAATCACGGCCTCGAAATCCGCGTACTTTGCGTTTCCCGAGACCAAAAGAGGTCTAATTCCTGGAGCTGGTGGTACGCAGCGGCTTACAGCAGCCGTTGGCAAGTTTCGAGTAAGTCGCTTGCTACCGGATTGCGGGGATGATTCCGCTCGGACCCAGATCATCGGGGAAAACTTAGCTTGGCTGACTTGATATTCTTCCCACCATGGTCGACAGGCTATGCGAACCATTCTCATGGGCAAGCCAATTGCCAGCGAGGAGGCAGTGTCGATGGGTCTTGTGTGTGACCTCATGGAAGACTGCGACATGTTGCAGCAAACTATTGCTACCGCGAAGACACTGACCGAACACGGGTCTGTGGCGCTTCAGTTGGCCAAAGAAGCTGTGTGCAGGGGTGAGGATCAACGAGCATCTTGGCTTCCATTCACTCCTGGCTAGATCTGTGAAGCTAACATCTCTGATCTTCAGCCGACAATCTGTGCAGGGATGACCTGTTCGAGCGCAACTTGTACTATACCACGTTTGGAACGGAGGAGAAGCGAAGGGGGGTGGATGAGTTCCTGGCTAAGCGGGGCCGTTAAAGTCATCGGTCGTCACCAGCCTGCCGTTGGAGATGTTGCTGCATCAAGGATGCATGGCGGTTGCATGAAAGCCATCAACCATCGACTACCCCAAGGCACCATGTAAGATGCCACGAATTGAGCAGCACTATTACGATACAACCGAGGCCTGTGTACGACCTGAAAGAGACGCAAAAGTGGCCTGTTTGGGCTGCAGCAGTGCATCTACAAGCATGGATGATGCTTAGCTCATTCCACGTGGCTGGAACGCTGGATGATGGGACGGAGCCTACTGCACGTTTGAGGCAATTACTACCATCCGAGGGCAAAGCTGCACGTGGTCTGGAGATCCTTGTGTTCCCGGTGTTCTCTTTTATTGCCTTTTTTCCCCGTCGCGTGGGACACAATCACATGAATTGCAACTTGCTAGGTACCTCCTCGTGGTTATGTATCATGCTGTAGTGCACAACGCACACGTACCCTGCGGGTCGGACTCAGCTTAGGTATACATACTAGGTTCGTTTGCCTATCTTGGGCTTGTAATCGTATTCCAGCATGGTAGCTGGCCGCGTTCCTCTCAACAGCCATAGCCTATTCCACGTTGCTTCCGACTTGGTACAGACGGCGTACTCAGCCGCCACAACTGCCGTTCCAAGACCATGTCTTGAGAACACTTTTCTGCTATGTACTCCGATGATCAGTCCATAGACGGCGAGACGCCTCACAGCAGCGCACGTAGAGGGTTCCTTCGTACCTGAATGGCGCAGTTGCGGAGACATGTCCGGCCCAACAATGAGGTCATGTTTCAAACGACCTGCTTAGCCGTGGCAGGTGTCTTTCCCAGGCTGCCGTCTGGGGTGCAGCTATGTTCTCCGTACAAAACGTACGGGCTAATCATTGGTGGTCTTGTCAAAGGTTAGGGACCGCATGAAGGTTGGCCGCCTACCAAGAAGCACGACGCAGGCGAAACAACCCCAAGGAGTTTTTACGCCCCAGAAAAAGCGGTGGGGCGGAACTTCGCGGAAGACGTTACAAACGTACCTTAGGTACCTACCTCTCCGTACATGGCCGAGACGGGGGCGTGCAAGTTGCTTTCAAGACGAGCACGTTGCTGTTATATCTAATCAAGCCTCTTGTGCACTCCTTTTCCCGTCATCCAGTCATCCAGGTAGTATTTAAGTCGATAGGCACAAGTTTCTCTCCCTTTTTGGATCGAAGCGTTGTACTTATTGAGTACCCACGTGAAAGTACCTACAAAGGGTCCAGTGTTGTCGCACACGCCCCCCCCCTCCCCCTCCGATCTCCAACACACTTTCTAGGCTTCTAGCATTGTCCTACCCTTCACTTTTCTTTGGTACCTTTGCAGGCTTACCAACTCACGCGGAAGCTTAGGGTTAAGCTTGAAGAAAAGTACCGGCCTTCTCCTGACTGGCAGAGCAGGGAACGTCTCCATTCTAGGTAGGTTAATGCATCTTGCAAGTTGCGGGTAAATAACCCGGAGGCCAACCACGTTGGCTTCTCCGCAACGTCTCCGGGGTTTGGGGAGCATTCGGCGCAGGATGAAGTTCAGTGTTACCGTAGGACCTGGTTTTGGTGTGCACTGAACTACGTTGTTGTCTTGGATGAAGGTCGGCATGTGATGACGAAAGGATGGCACAAACGGATTGTGACGGGTTGGTGTAATTACGCCTTACCGACGCATTCGCTCGATTGGTTTCAGTTCAGGAGTATAAAGTGCAATACTTTTTTTTTTAAGTACATAGGTAAACTAAAAGTAACTAGAGAACGGCCGTGTTGGTGCATCGGTCGAAGCCGTTCGGCTCCTTCCGTTACGTAGCGCCACTAGGTATGTACCTAGGTAGGTAGAGGAGGCTTGCTCAAAATACGTCACCAAGGTACCTACCTCCTAACGAATGTAGAGACGGGCGGGACTCGGAGGGTCCACAAGCCGTTGTTTTTGTTTTTGTTTTTGTTTTTGTTTTTGTTCTGTCTTGACTCTTGTCTGGGGTCTTTCTTCATTTACACGTCCCGGGATGTCGGGCAATAGCCCATATACGCATACGGAGTACACACAAGGGCCAGCCAGCCTTGGCATACTCATAGTTTGTTTCCCTTCGGGATAGGGACCTGACCAAGGAAGTCGGGTTTATATCCCATTTCACTCATTGTATTCTTCTCTCTGCTGCTCCATCTTATGTAAATTAGTGTCCATATCCCCTCACATTGCAATCCTCGCAGCATACTCCTTACCTGAGACCTGAATGAATTGCCAACTTCGCGCCACAATACTTACGACGAGCCAGTCATATTGCCGCATTCAGCACATAACAAGACATGATGTGCACAAAAGAACCACGACACAAGTTACAACCCATCATCCCCTTGGCCTGATCCCGTGCGCTAAAATTGTTCGGGTGTCCTCACCACTGTCCACGGGAATGCCCCATTCGTCTCAGAAGAGACCAAAAAGGAATCGAACTTTGGGCCACTTGGCTCCTGGTATTCAGCCTCAGCAAGTCCGAAAGGGGGAAAAAGCAGGTACACAAAACATAGAAAAATGGGGGGGTGTCGTAGGGAGGAGAAGGGGTGTGGATAGTTAAATGCACCGTTTGTGATCTATTCGTCCTTCACAGACAGGAAGGATTAGTACTCCATCAGTTGAATCTCGGGACATACGAGAAGAAAACTTTCTCCCCAACAGTTTCCTTCGAGGTGCACATATCAAGCAGTGAAAATCAAGGCGCTGGTCTCAGTGTGCTGGCTGCTTTCATTCTTCCATCTGGAGTCTGGACAATGAGAAGTTCTCATGTGTCATGCCAAAATTCCTATCAGGCTAATGCGGGGTGTACAAGATGTTTTTTTTTTCTCTGCAACAATCGTGATAGTTACATGTTAATTATTAATAATTATGCCTGTTCGCTTTTGAGCACGAAAAAGCATTGCGCAGGAGTTAATCCTGGAAAGCGATAAGGGCTCACTCATGTCACACGGCTGCATATGTCATAGAAATTAGAGGATACCTATGCATTGCAGCACGAGCGGCACGGAGCTCACCTCCGAACCGCGTTACGTAGGATCATCTCCGCTCACTAGGAGCATCTACAAGGAAAAAGAGAAGAGAGATTCAGTAAGACCTAGACATGTCAGTCTGAGGTTCATGTTATATAGATAATAATAGATGGTATAGATGGTAGAGTGACGAGTCGGCGTCTCCTCAAGTCTTGATGGAGAAGTTAGAACTGAGATCTCCAGAGCTCTTCAGAGCCAAAGGCGATATTATTCAATGATATGAGAGTTCCTTCGGACGTTTTGCTCCAATCCGCGTCGCCCGAAGAATCGGCCCTTGAGACGGCTCACGACTTGCTGAACTGGCGCGAGGTAATTCATGATCCCAGTGTGGCGGATGTGGCATGAAAATGAAGACAAGGAAAAAGAATGAAATGAGTGCCAGGTCGACTCATGCGACCAAGTTGGGAATCGGATGGGATCCGATTATGCTGTTGAGATCACCGGAAAAACTCGTGCCAGTGACGGGAAGAAGTGCGCTGTCCTTTGCTCAAACGTCGAGAACCCGCTTTGGTTACATCCACGTCGGAGGCTATCAGATGGGTAGGTAGTACAAGTCGAACAGAACCGATCTTTTCGGAGGTAGGATCTAGGGATTCTTATATCTCAATCAAATGCTCAGTCCGCGGAAGTGACGGCGTAATTTTTCTTTCGAAATCCGTCAGCATTTCTGACTTTCTCTTTTTCATCTAGAGCACAGGCATTAACACCAGATAGTTCACAACTTCATGTCATATGTACGTGTAGTTATGCAGTGATGAAATTAGTCATCATTCCGAATCCCTTAGCAGCATATGCCAAAAACGGACAAGAACCAGCCATGTTTTGTAGGACTTGCCCGTTGAAGATGTCATACAGGCTGGTGACACAAGTCCACCACTCTCGAGTCTCGCTTTCATAGCTATACTCCTAACGTTCAACGCCGCCCCTAGTCCTCACACCCACTGACTCCTGTTCTTCTGATTTCAACACGACAGAAGACAAATCGTTGCTCTCAAACCTACGCACCCAGCGGAGATGCGGCCATGTCCTCGAGACCAATGAGCCCATTCAGGGAGTGACAGCTCCGTGGAGGTTGAGCCACAGTGGCAAATCTTGATTCCACAGGCTGTTAATCACATTAGTCGGAGCATGCCTCTTTTTTTTAAAAAAAAAATTCCTTTCTAAATCAATGGTACATGTATGTAGACTAAACGTACGTTGTGAGGGACAGCAGGGACAAGCATTCCCTGAAAGAGGGGGAAAGGCAAAACAGAGGAGAAGGGGGGGTTTCATCACGGCTAGACGTGGGGGTGAATGAATGCATTGCGTGTGTTCTACAGACTTGACCGATTCAAGCAAACTGGCGCGCCACACCCCTCGCGACCAGGACTTCGAGATCGTGGTTCACGCTCGCTGCCCAGTTGTAATCCAAGACAAGGACCTGACATGTCAAGACTCAAAATGGCTCTTCATAGACCTTTTCAAGACTTTCGATGCCGTACAATTCCGATCATGCAACCCGACCCGTGTGATGGGTTATCAGCATGTCACTTTGACATTTGACATCTGTTCAATTCTATCGATGCACTGACTTATGTACCGAGCAAGAAGGAATAGAAGCTACCATGGGCAACAAGCTTTCACGATCCATTATTGGAACTCCGGAGTCCGTAGGCCTGTTCCACAGTAACTTCGTATTCAGACTCTACCTCTCTGTGCGTACTAGTACGGAGTAGACTCGAAGAAAGTTCAGTAGATATGCATATAGCTCAACGGCCGGCTGGAATGCTAGTCATGGCGCTATGTACCTATCTAGCAACCAATACGGATCTCGGGAGCCATCAGTAAATGGAATGGCTTTTATGGGGGGGGGGGGCACCTGTGACTTCTCCGCTAGGGCTCTACCTAGCTAGGTCTTGAAAAAGGGCCTAGGGTTACTCAGGGACTCGTGCCCTCGGCCGAAGGGGAGCAACACTAGAATATGGTGAGAACTCGTCGTCCAGGTAATGGGACGTCGCACTTATTGTGTACATACATGCTACCGGGCAATGCCATGCTACGATACGAAAGGGCCCGAGCTGCGTGAGCAAGTCGAAGAGATGGACATTGTTGAGCATGAAGCTGCCGCGTGGTAGTCTGGCCAGTACGAAAGAGTCAAGACTGCTAGACTTCATTTCACTTAGGTAGCTGCTCTGTGAGCGGGCCATGACGACTACAGAGATGACGGAAAGGAAGGCAACTCGTGGCGGATGACGAGACAGTGATTTCCGCAAACTCGCCGACGTCATGGGCTTAGAACAATTATGTTAGCCTTTTGGCAAACATTGAAGGTCCATGTGTGGTGGATGGTTGCTTTTCCAGTCAACGGTCTGACGAGGCTATCACGACATTTCCTGGTCTTACGGAGACTAAGGCACACATCATCGCATCTGCGCCGAAGCGTCGCGCCGCGCTATTTGCGCTTGATGGCTTCTTGCCTGAGGGAGACGTATCATTGGTCCGAAACTCGACTCTCGGGTGAGTTTAGCGGTATCCCACTTCTGCCAACAGGTTTGTAGTGTCAAATCGGACTTCCATGTCGTAGTACCCAGGTCGGCCTCAGCTTGTTAAACCACACCAGGAGAGTTTATGTTTTTGGCCATCGAGGGAAGCCGATCCATCGGGAAGAGCGTCGTACGCCTACCAGGTTACATTGGCGACATCAGAGTACACTTCAGACTAACTGCGAATACAGGAGCCCAACACGCGACCGCTAATAATAAGTACTTATTTGAAGTCGACAAGAGCGAGCAAGCGAGCTGCAATGACAACGATGAAGGCGATCCATGTAGAGGGCGCCCTGCCCACATGGCCGCATTCATTCTGAGTGCTTCTTGCATTGCAAGCATTATGGCATCATGATTCACGCCGTAAAGGAAGCAGACTCTGCAGTGTCGCTCGTCACCAATTCGTATCCGAAATTAAGTTGCTTGGTCGTCCTCGGTCTTCGCGGCGCAGTGGTGCCGTGGATATAGTTCTGCTTCCGTATGTCCGTGCCAAGAAAAGAGAAGGATTGCGCACGTCAGAAGTGGCGGCCTCTTGTTCGGTTTCTGCTTCAGCCCTCAATAAGAACACAGCCATAACGCAGCAAGGAATGGCTTGTGCTAACAGATGGACGCCGAGATAGCCGGTCTAGAAGCCGAAGGATGATGACACGAAGGGAGACATAAAAAAGGGAAAGATTGAGTGGGGGCGCATGATGTGCGACGAAGGCGGTAGGAATGCGCCCTGCGCGTTGTACGTGTGGTCGTGTGGCGGTGCGGATGTGGCTGAGGATGAGCCCCCCCACTCCAAGTCTAATAATTAATAATTATTATACACTAGCTAGGCTGGTGTAACGATGGCTTAAGTCTAAGTCACAGTTGGTCTGTTACTTAGGAAGTGGGTCGGTTGAAATATATTCGAGCAGTTA
>SRPQ01000538.1:0-16584 GCA_018360075.1 Claviceps cyperi
AGGTGTCGTGCAATTGTGTCCGTAGAAACATGAGGAGCGCATGTTTCCATAAGCTCTCTAGTTGTAGTGAAGGGTTTTTTGGTTTATGTATGCCTGAATACGTCGCATATCATGCTTCGATAGCTTTTTCGCACGTCCTCGCCCTTTCCGTGAAATCCCCCCGTCTTGTTTTGTGAAGCGTTTTTTAATGCCATACACGAGGCTTGGGAGGATTCCCTCCTCTTGAGCGATCTGTGTGGCCGATTTGCCTGCGGTAAGGGCTGACCACACGAGATTCCTAGTGCGTGGCGTCGAATGTTTTTTTGAATGGTTTTAAAGGGCGTTGTGGCGTCTCCATGATTGCTCAAGGATGATGGGTTGGTTTGTGAATGAAGGTAAATTGACGCGTCGCGTCGAAAGAAGAGACGTAAAGCGAGGATTTACATTTATTGCATACATAAGATAAGGTACATGTGTGCTTCGTACGCGACGCGTAAAGAGTGCGCAAAGGCGACCACATGCGTTACATGCGTTGTATCAACAAAAGCAATAGACGGAACAAAACAGAGAGGAAGCCTCAATGCGCTTCAGTCCAGAGCTTGATTTTGCCCTTTACACGCGCATCGTCTCACGTAAGATATAGAAGCTGGATCCAAACATTCCTATGTACCTACATACCTATGCATCAAGTAAGACATCGCGATAACTTGCGGCCCATTACCACATTATCACACGCTATATACAGTGATTACAACACAGTCGCCGTCTTTCATCAACTCATCATCTCTGCTGAAGCTTCATCTGGTGTGCCATACGACTAGTAGCTCAAGCTCTTCCTGATAGTCTCGTAAACACCTACAGTCTAGTTTAGCATGACGCTTGTACAAACACATTCGTGCATCAAGTTAGGAGCATTTTCAACTTACGTGCCACATCGGGAGCATTGAATCTCTCAAATAGAAGAGCGCAGTGTATACTCCAGCCCGCAACTCTGGCCACAGGAGCTTCCAATCGAGCAAACGTCTCCGGGTCTTCCTGAATAGCGGCAGCCACCTCGGCACCGACGCCAGCATTGACCATAGCCTCATGCACGACTAGGACCCGGCCCGTCTTTCTGACGCTCGCAAAGACCGTTTTCTTATCCCACGGATACAGCGTCCGCAGATCAATGAGCTCGCACGAGATACCCAGGTCCTTCTCCGCGTGTTGAACCGCAGACAGACACGTGTACATAGGCTGTCCGTACGAAATCACAGTCACGTCCTTGCCCGCCTTGACGACCTCGGCTTTAGACAAGGGCAATTCATACGCCGCTTCGGGCACTTGTTCCACGGCAGCACGATATAGGATCTTGGGCTCCATGAAGATGCACGGATCGTTGCTGCGGATGGCGGATAGTAGCAAGCCCTTGGCCTGGACAGGAGATCTCGGCATGACGACGCGGAGGCCGGGGATGTGCGTGAACAGAGACTCGGGGGACTGGGAATGGTATAAGCCGCCGTGGCCAACACCGCCGCAGGGCATCCGCACAGTCAGGGAACCGGCGTGAACACCCGTGGCACCCTCGCGATACCGGAGCTTTGCTCCCTCATTGACGAGCTGATCAAAGGCAGGGAAGACGTAATCGGCGAACTGGATCTCCGCGACGGGCCGCATGCCCTGTGCTGCCAAGCCGATTCCGAATCCCACGATGCCCTGCTCTGTGAGGGGCGTGTTGAAGACTCTCTCTGCGCCGTGTGTCTCGGCTAGCTTCATGGTGCAGCGGAAGACGCCCCCAAAGGCAATGTCCTCGCCGAATATGAGGACGGACTCGTCTTCGGCAAGTGCGGTACCCAAGGCATCGTTGATGGCCTGGAATAGGTTCATCCTTCGAGTAGACCCGTTGCGCACCTCGGGAGGGATCTCATTGTGGTTTCCCAGTAAAGGGCCTTTGCTGCTATGTCCCAACAGTGGGTTGGTCGAGTAATCAATCGGAACGTTTAGCTTGGCAGTCGAGGGATGCTGCGAATAGCATCGCGCCGGAGGATCTCGGAGGGGTAGTTGGAGAAGCGGTTGATGAGGCAGTTGGCTGCTGCTTAACAGAGTCGCTCGCCATGATAGACAAGCAATCTGACACTTCATGATAGCCCAATTTGGCGTAGCGACAAGTCGCGGCGCTATAGGAGAGGAAGCGCTCGGAATTTCTGTGCTTGTTCCCAGGCAAAGGAATCACACTCGTCGGCAGATCAGGAGAGTGACCTGCCGGGACAATGTCCAGAGTTGGAAGTCATGGCCACGCGTCCAACCAGGCCGGATGAAGCTGGCTCGGTTTGCGCCGGCATCTACATCTGAGGTGAGTTTGGCTATGCCGAGAGCGCTCGGAAGCACGAAACGCTGATTGGAGCTTCAAACACTGCAGCGGGCGACAAGACGCAGGTAACTTGTCACGCATGCATGATGCGTCACGCGTGAGCATGTGGCCGATAATTGCCTCCTAGGGAACAGACAACAGACCTCACTTCTTGCAATCTTTTGTTCGACGAGGAATATCGATGTGCGTTGATATACCTACCCCACCAAACCAAAGGTGCATACGGAGTACGGAGTAGTTATGTACCTGTGTCATGCCGACCCTTGCCGGTGGTCGGTTGCCCTGCCAACCGCGTCTCGAGCCAAGACAAGACGCCAATCAAGTCGAATCGAGGTTCTTGAAAGCCCGACACGACACGCGAGCCCAAGACATTTCCACAGTCTCAAGAGAAAGTGACAAATACGCATTCCAACGCACATCCGCAGCACACACCAAAAAGAAAGCCGCTTTCTCCGCAAGCACATGGCCACGACATGGCGCCCAGGGAATCCGCCCGGCCCGACAGGCAGCGGCGACAACGACAACGACCGGGAGCCACAGAGCCCAGCACCCACCAGCACAGGAAAAAACGATCAAGTACGCGGAAGCCGGATCCAACGTCGAATTCTGAAGAGAGCAGAGACGAAGGCAGGTCGAGGGGCTCATCGTCGCATAAGACGTTGTCTTCGGGCGCTCTGGCGCAGCTAAATCGAGAGAACGAGCGACAAAAGCAACGAGCCAATAGAGAGCGGCGGAGGCAGCGAAGGGGGGGATATGAGGAGGTGAATGGCGCACCGTGCGCGGCGACACCGGCGTATTCGAGAAAGCACGCTCCGAGTAAGAAGCGACGGGTCGTGAGCGGTGCAATAATGGAAGAAGGCCGGGCAAAGGCTTCTGGGCTAAGGGGAGGCGGGAGCTGGGGAGAAGACGAGTTTGAGAGGGAAAAATTTTATGCCAAGAAGATGGAGAGTCCCAAGGGGAGCAAGAAGAAGCTCTGTGAGTATCATCTGCGTGGACATCTGGATGTGCCTACCAGTGAGTCTTCTTGTGGACTGGAAGTCCGATTTGCTAATGCCATTGAACAATCCAGGGTGGATCCTGGGAGGTGTCGGCGCCGTCATCATCCTTATCATCATCATTGCTGTGGCAATTGTGGTGAGCAAGAACAATTCGGACGGTGGAAACAAGAGTACCAAGTCTTCTTCGCTCGAGGGCAAAGACCCCAACAAAGTCCCGACGCAATGGAAGAACACCTATCTCGACCCGTGGAGTTGGAAAACAACGACAGACTTCAATGTGACGTTTACGGATCAAACCGTGGGGGGATTACCCGTGATGGGCCTCTTCACGAGCTGGGACGACTCCGCCAAAGCAAATGACAAGGTGCCGGCGCTGAAGGAAGATTGGGGCTCATACGGAAGCCGTCCGGCACGAGGGGTCAATCTCGGAGGATGGTTGTCCTTAGAACCTTTTATTACGCCGTCGCTTTTTAATTACGACTCGAGGCTGGGCATCGTCGACGAGTACACTCTGTGCAAACATCTCGGACGGACGGCAGCCGAAACCTTGGAGAAGCATTACGCCACGTTTGTAAACGAGGACACGTTCAAGGACATTGCGGCCGCAGGATTAGATCACGTACGAATTCCGTATTCGTATTGGGCCGTCGAGGTCTATGACGGAGATCCGTACATCTTTCGAACCTCGTGGCGATATCTGCTGCGGGGAATCGAATGGGCGCGGAAATACGGCTTGCGCGTCAACCTAGATCTCCACGCACTGCCAGGAAGTCAGAATGGCTGGAACCACAGCGGACGACTGGGTCCCATAGGATGGCTCAACGGAACGGATGGTCAAGTCAATGCGAAGCGATCGCTAGAGATCCACGACAAGCTCACGCAGTTTTTTGCCCAGGATCGATACAAGAACATTATCACGCACTATGGGCTGGCCAACGAGCCTAAGATGACGTATTTCGAGGCGGGAGACGTGCTCCAATGGACCAAAGATGCCTATGACATCGTGCGCAAGAATGGCGTCAAAGCACTTGTCGTCTTCGGAGACGGCTTCATGGGCCTCGATAAGTGGAAGGGCCTCATGCCGGGCTATGACGACATGGTGCTCGATGTGCACCAGTACGTCATCTTCAACCAGGACCAGATTAATCTATCGCACCAGAAAAAAGTCCAGTATGCCTGCACGGGATGGACGCAGCAGGCCCAGCAGAGCATGGATCGTAGCACCGGCTACGGGCCTACACTATTCGCCGAATGGTCGCAGGCTGACACAGATTGTGCGCAGTATCTCACCAATGTTGGATGGGGGACTCGCTGGGAGGGCAATTACAAGTCGGGCGACAAGGCCACAGAGGTACTCACGCCGCGATGCCCGGCCATGGACAGTTCGTGTTCTTGCGCTGCTGCAAACGCAGATCCCAGCCAGTATAGCGATGCGTATAGGCGGTTTCTGCAGATGTTTGCTGAGGCGCAGATGCATAGCTTTGAGAAGGGCTGGGGGTGGTGGTACTGGACGTGGAAGACGGAGAGCGCGCCGCTGTGGAGTTATGAGGCGGCACTTAAGGCTGCTATTATGCCCAAGAAGGCGTATAGCCGGGACTTTAATTGCGATGGCGATGTTCCGGATTTTGCGAGTAGTGGGCTTGCTGAGACGTATTGATGGGATGATGAGATATGAGGTGATGATGGTATTGCGTTGGGGTTCGCACGGCGACATGATGCATGACTTTGATTTCTTGATTTTCTGTCTTGGAGAGATTTTTTTCTCCAGCCGTTGTTCCTGCCATGTATTCGTTATAGAAGTTATTCAGAAGCCGGAGGAATGTGTATATATGGACATTAGAGTGCAGCGTACAAGGGAATTGCCTTGATATCGTATATGTACGTCAATGGAAGACAGGTGTCAGGGACTACGCGCCGCCTGAGTTGACTATGTATATATACCCCAGGAGCATTGCTCGACAGACATGCCGACTCGTATGTGTTTGCTTACGGAAAAGAATGGCGCAGCCTCCTGGACATCATTGTCGAGTTGAAGGGCTCTTGTGGTTTACGTGTGCCAAACGCTGGGCACACGTACCTACAAACAACAGGAGGACAAAAAGAGAAGCGCAGGGTTGATGATTTGCCCTGTTGTGCATTCGACATGGCATGGCATGACTTTCAATTCGTGCTTCACACTGGGTTGCCAGTTGGACTGAACAATTGACATCAAGCGAGATGTAGGTACGAACACTACGAAGTCCATCGGCATTGTATAGTTAGGTAGTTATAACTAGAAAACAGAGGACAGACGGTAGATGCAAGAAGGCAGCAAAGGTCCCCACAAGACCTCAACTGCACACGAAGACGATGATCGACGGCATAGACTACTACAAGACCTGACAACTAGAACTGAAGAACCAAACTCCCAGAACTTGACTACTTAAATCTGAGCAAGAGGGTGAACAGTCTTTTATGGCCAAAGCCTCTTGTGCGATGCCGGACAATCCCGTCAAGGGTGAATGCACGTCTGGTTGGCCCAGCGCGGGGCCTGGTGACCCACGGGCCACACGGGCCACAGGACTCTGGTAACCATCCAGAACCTTCTGGCCCACCGGGTCACATGCCAACCAAGAAGAGACAACTATCGTCTGACAACCAAGATGCAACCCGACTAAACAGGTATGTAGGTACATAGGTACTCCGTATGTCGGCCCCTATGACGACGGCATACAAAGAGCGAAGCGCGGCTCGGAGGCCGAGCATCCGATTGTGACGAGGGTGCACAGCCGTATCTTTATATCCGTCTTATATCCAACGCTTCCATCTCCGACAACGGGGCTGCGTAGTCAACGGCGCCGAGATGACTGAATGACGCAGATGGAAAAGACACAAACTGACTTCAAGAAGACGTTTCAGGTTGAAAGAGAGGATTAGTTTAAGTGATGGCAAAAGATACAGGAAAACAGCATCGGGCCAGAATTGACAGAGGAAGCCTTCGCTTTGGGTCCATGATCGGCCGAACCACACATCACGATTCACACACAATGCATGACGGCCCGGAATAGCGCTAGTGAAGTTGGCCCCTTCAGGCAGCGGACCTGGGGTCGGAGTTCCGAAAGGTTTCCAGTCCGCTACGAGTCTGCGACATGATGAGCAATGCTCAAGTACATAGTCCTTGCGCCTTTCACCTCCTGGATTCACTTCGCTACTTGCCGTACATACCGCGGATCAGAATACATGTTGGTGCTTCTCGCAACATATTGCATGTGTCTTTGTTCCGTACCATAATTGTGGCTCGTCTTGCAGCTCAATCGTGACGCTCTTTACGTCCGCGCAAGCAGCAAGTCCGGCCCATAACTCATCGCCTCACCCCCCCAAGACTTCAAGGGAAAAGAGCATAGGCAGAATAGGAAAAAGGGGATAAAAAGACCTGAAGAATAAAAGACGAACCGACCGTTAGCGGATTACGGCGACGATATAACGAAAAGATTCATCGTGCACTCTACTACGATGAATCCTGACCAAGAAAAGGCATCTCTGCCTCATGCGCAAGAGCCACGCGCTCCCGCCCTCTCACGTACGACATCCCGGGCATTGACTGCTCGTAATCGCTTGGACAAGACTCGGTCGCAGAACGGATACAGCTTAGACGACCACGACCACGACCACGATGACGATGACGATGAAGATGAAGGAGTGCGCTCGGGGGGGAATGCTGGTACGGAAGCGCGACGGACTTCGCACTCGGCGCAGGGGAGGAGCCCCTTTGAAGTTGGCTGGGACGGCGGCGATGCGGATCTGTTGTGCCCCCGGAGCTTTTCGTCGAAGAAGAAGTGGTTGATTACGCTGATTGTGTCGCATGTTAGTTTATGTGTGTGAGTGGCCTTTGATCTTTCCAAAGAGGAATCATTCGCACAAAAGACGTGCTTCTGTCGATCTTGATTGGATGTACACAAACGGGAAGACGTTGGAGAGGAGGCGGCTGGGAAAGGGGCAAGATGCGATGAGATGTACCCCGGTGAGAGCATAGCGCACGCTGACTGGTGCAGCTTGTTCATGAGAGAAGAAAATGAAGAAGAGTGATAACAAGCCGACATGACTTGCAGAAACTCGACTGATCCATTCCCACACAGAACATGCGCAAGCTCCATCTACACCACCACCTACGGCAACATGGAAGCCGACTTCCACAACTCCCGCATCGTCTCCGTCCTCGGCCTCTCCACCTTCGTCCTGGGCATCGCTTTTGGGCCCATGATCCTCAGTCCCCTTAGCGAGTTCTACGGCCGCCGCCCCATCTACCTCATCACTTGGACGCTCTACCTCATATTCTTGATCCCACAGGCCGTCGCCCGCAATGTCGCCACCATCATCGTGTTCCGCTTCCTCGACGGCTTCACGGGGAGCGCCTTCCTCGCCGTGTCGGGCGGCACCGTGAGTGACCTGTTTGCGCGGGGAGCGCTGCAGGCTCCGATGGCGTTGTTTTCCGCGTCGCCTTTCGTCGGGCCGAGTCTGGGGCCGATTCTGGGGGGCTTTATCAATCATCACGTTGACTGGCGGTGGACGTACTATGTGTTGCTCATGTGGTCGGGCGTGGTGTGGGTGGCAGTCGTGATGTTCGTGCCGGAGACATATCGTGAGTTGATTTCTCTTCTTGTTTTCACCCCTGAGGCCTCTGCCCCTGAAATTCTGTCTGTCTGCTCCCGGATCCCTCTCGATTCTTTCTCCTTTTTTTCACTCCTCATCAAAGAGCTCTCATGTGTACCTATCCTTTCCTCACTGTTGCCCACTGTGAAACCACCGCTTTCTGGCTTCCATAGACCCCGGTGTTTTACTTCTGCTCGACATCATCGGCATGTGTCTCAGATCCTTCGCTCTCTCCAAAAAGAAACAAAATTCATTTTGCCTGTCACAAAGCTGCACAATGGTCTTACTATCCCACCACTGCCCGAGACATTGCGACGATCAACCTCGTCGATGCTTTTTTATCACCATCGTGGGCTTCAAGGCTAACCACCGCCTTGTACTCCCTTTTTCTCGGTCCCAATAGATCCCATTCTCCTGCAGAAAAAGGCAAAGAACCTGCGCAAAAAAACGGGTGATGACCGATGGACAGCTCCGGCCGACAAGGTCCAACGGTCTGTTGTTCGTGCCATTGGCCAATCTCTGCTGCGGCCCTTTCAGCTGCTCATCTTTGAGCCCATGTGTCTGAACCTGTGTCTGTTCTCCGCTATCCTGCTCGGCATCCTGTATCTGTTTTTCGGGGCCTTTCCGCTCGTATTTGGGGGAGCGAACCACGGCTTCAATGCCTGGCAGATTGGGCTGTCTTTCACCGGTATCATGGTCGGCATGGTACTGGGCGTCATGACGGACCCTCTGTGGTACCGCGTCCGCAGCAAACTTGTGGATAAGCTCGAGGCTGAGACGGGTGTTCAGGGCGCCAGTGAACCCGAGTTCCGCCTGCCGCCTGGCATCTTGGGGTCGTTTTTGGTGCCTGCTGGGATCTTTATGTTTGGGTGGTCGTCTTTTCCGTGGGTACATTGGATTGTGCCCATCATTGGGTCGTGCATCTTTGCTATTGGGTATGTTGATTTCTCTTTTCACTCTTGGGTTTGGCTCATGCCTCGTTTTACTGCATTTGCTCTACGTCTTGCCCCCTTTCTCGCTGTCTCTCAAGTCCAAGTCCGGTAGTACCATCATCAGAACCCATCAAGGCAGTGATGACAAAGGGGTCTTGGATTTTGGCGCCTGCTCTTGTCTTAAAGCACGAAAGAAACACAGAATAAGCCTCTTCATGGCCCGTATGCCCCTGTATGATGCAGAAACTAGGACCTCTGTACCTCGTTTTGCCTGCGATCGGGGGGTCACTTGTGCCGTGACCACTGACCTCAATCGGTGGAGACACGAAGAAACAAGACAGCAGTAAGGGTTATCGATACATCTCTCGGTAATCGACGCGGTTCCGGGATCGGGCCCGGGATTATGAATCAAGAGCGTCACGGGCACACACATTCTTCTGTTGTGGTCACCTTTTCGAACAAGGCAATCGCCAACCTGCCCACGGTTCTGTCGGCATATTAGGTGAACTCGACGGTCCTTACTCCCTGCCTTGTTAGGATGTAAAGGAAACTCGATCGATGCATCGACGCCTAGACCCCGTCCGTCTTTCAAGCCATGTTTCTCGTCTCTTTTTATTAACCTTTCTTCTTTTGGGCATTGTTTAGCAAGTCTTCGTTCTACGTTCTACGAGGTAGACTAACCTGTTGCGTACTTGACTAGAAACGTGCTGGTCTTCACAAGCATCTTTACCTTTCTCGTAAGTCCCAAGATGTCAAATTCTATTCCTGGACCCCTCGGTGTCATTCCTCTTATGACGCCACTATCTTCAAGCTGAGACTGACAAGGACTTCCTGTGAGATTAGGTCGATGCATATCCGTTGTACGCTGCTAGCGCTCTTGCTGCTAATGCGTTTGTGAGATGCATATTTGCCGGTACGTTTAATAAACTTTCTACATGACTGTTTCCAGTCTCCTTTCTCTCTAAATGCCGAGGGCCTCCACTAGTACGAGGTGGACCAGGAGTTGCCTCTAGATGCGGCAAAACCTTGCGGGTGGTGTAGAATCACGGACACAGCTAATGAGTTTGTTTTCACACAGCGGCCTTTCCGTTATTTGGCGTGCAAATGTACGAGAAATTGGGCTATCAGTGGGCTTCATCGCTTCTAGCTTTCCTGACGGTGGCCATGCTGCCTTTTCCATACATCTTTTTTCGTTACGGCAAGCAAATTCGAAGAAAAAGCCAGTACGCTACATCATAGAGTAGGTTGCGCCGGGTCCTTTACGACAAAATAGGAAGCACTCAGTTGAGCCGTGTGTATTTCGCAGAATAGTAATGAATAATGAGGACTTCGATATTGTACATGGCGCGTACGGACTTAGAGAAGTGAGATAGGCTACTAAGTTAAGTCCGGGGGAGCTCCATGAGCACCAGTCATGCCAAACTTTGGTTCCTACCCAAAAGTGAAGGCTTTTTGAACTATGGACGTACCTGTACTATCTAGCCTAGCCTCAACAAGGCTAACACCCGATGCCGAAGAAAGCAACAGAAGGTTAAACGAGAAAATCGTCAGCTTGGACGCAGGTTTGGTACTGACAATCTGCAGCAAGCTAACCAAATATCGAAATGACGCTTTTTTCTTCGTGAGAGAGATCATCACAGGTCTCCCATACTTGTCAAATGCATGGACTATACCGTAACACAACCATGTTTTGCATGTTGAAGTCGCCATGTGACCGAGCTCGTACTGGCAACGACACTGCTCAGCCCAAACGAGAGCCATAGACTGTTTCAGCATTGCGCTGCCGGTGGCGGACGGCGTGGTAAGCCAAGGCGATGCACATCAAAGCCCGAGCCTGACCGGGGAAAACATCCGGGAGCACGGGGGAGAACCAGAAGCACAAGACAGACGAGTCAATGCATGGGTAGGTAGGTTGTATCTTGGCGGTACGCACACAACAGTAGAGACTTTGTCTTTCCATGTTTTGCATACGCCAGCGTCGTACCCCTTGACGCGGTACCACCGACTCATTAAACATACCATGACGCAGGCTGGCTGAGGCACCGCAAGACGAGATATTGCTTTTGGGAGAGGGTAGACATGGAGTCTCGAGAGCATCTTGGCGGACTGGAAAGGGAAAGAGGGAGTTGGGCGCTCGACAAAGGTCATCTGGAAGTATCTAGATGGCGTCCAGCAGAAAGAGCTGAGTCCTGACTTTTGCGGCTGTGGATGCCCAAACAGAGTGAGTCGAGGTATGTACCTAGATGAGTCTCCGCTGCGCACTCTAATGCAATGACAATAATGTGGCATCACAATGGAAGGACTGGAGCGTCTGCCAGGAAAACGGGCTGCTGGTTGGCAACGGCGGCGAAATAGTCTTTCGTTAGATGAACCGAGATGGAACGGAGGTGGCGTCACGCTTCTTATTCCGCAGAAGTGTCGAGGTGTGGACAAAAGTACGTAGCAAATGGCTGGCGTCTTTCCTGAACAGGGACTTCAGCGATTTCATGCTTCACTAACAAGCAGCAGATGAGCTGCACCGTGCCGCGCCTCTACAGTACATATGTATGCAGCACAGCAGGTCAGAGAGAGACAATGCCTGAGGCGTGATGATGCGAACGCTTTGCAGTTAACGTGAGTGCGAAAGTACACATGTATGTACATACATATCATGAGATGATGAGGGAATAGGCGAAGCCGGGCAGGGAAACGGTCCGAAGCTGTGGCGCGGGGAGCGATGTGGGGTGCTAAGGCAACGCACAGGCCAAGACGTGTCCAAGTCGCGGAGGACAGCACGTGACACGACATTCTGTCGCATTGTGCGGCGACCGAGTCGTGACGTACCACCGCCACATGGCTGAGCGACAAAGGCACAAAGCACAAAAGCACATATGTACATGCGGAGTACACACGCACCTTTGGCCTCCTATCACAGTGCAGCGGCGCGGCGCGATCGAGCACATCAGCATGTCGGTACGTCGGCAACGTGTTCCACGCCCATTGTAGACTCTCTGAGATCTCTGAGTCTCTGATGTTGCGAACGCCGTATGTACATATACATATGTACGGAGTACATGCCTAGGTAAACTTGCGAAGTTGCGATGAAAGGCCAAGAGCGGCCCCACAGGCATGTGTTGTTATTGGCGGCCGCCCAGCCAATTGGGTCCCCCTTGCCATGACCATGCAATCTGATGCAAAGCGTCTGACTGACTCGAGTTCGTCGTCCAATCTCAGTCTGTCTCAGGCTCTCAGCACGTCGACATGGATACTTGCCAACGGTAGGCCCTTCGCGCGATTCGTGCAGGTAGCGAGGACAAGCGCGCTCCTCTTGCGCAGGACTTCGATCACTTGTCTCCATATGATCTGTCACTGCGGCCGTGCTCTTGACATCGAACTGGGATACATACCTATTTCTGGGGGCGGGGAAAAGGAAGGATGGGGGGCGAAAGGGGGCGAAAGGGGCGCCAGGAGAGTCAAGGACTCAAGACTCAAGAGCCAAAAAAAAGACTGGTTTTTTTCTTATTCGGCGCGTGTCTCCTCGGCTGCGCGCAACGGGTCGGCTATTTTGCCCGCCCACACCGTCCATTTCTGGCGATACTTCAGCAACTTGCTGTCCGTCTGCCGCCTCCGCGATCTTGCTTCCCAATGGCCGTGCGCTTCTTTTGCAAACAAATCAAGCCGTCTCGTCCCGCAGCCACTCTGGTCACCGATCGATTTCTTGACGCCCTCGCGGGTGGCTGCGTTCGCCAACTGCTGCCTCGCCGCGCCGAACCGCGACTACGTGCTCGATCGGTTTTCTGCCAAGTCGCCAAAGAAGAACATCACTGACAACCTATATTCACTCCTCGCCGTCCGAATTATCCATGCTTTTGACGCTTTGTTGTCCGTTCAATCAAGTGCCTCTCGACCCAAAGATTGGCCTTAGGGTCTACTGTTCATGCAAACCTCAACGCCCAACCCATCATCTCAGCCCCGCTCGCCGCTGCCGTGGTCGTACACGAACGCCTCGATTCGCGCTCGATACCACCTTTATTGGACATCGTTGCTCTCAGACTCGTGAGGGAGAATACGAGACCCTTTCTGGTTTTCTGTCCATCTGTTTGTCGGCATTGCGCCTGACCCTCTACCGCCGGGCGAAGCCACAAGTTAATCACCTGTCTGGTCCTGGTTGCCGCGCTCGACCAACCATCATATCCGCTTATTTTTCAGCGCTGTAATCTTCTCGGCACATCGATTCCCAAGTCGCTTGTCTCAGCTCGTGCCGCTTCTCATTATCGAACGGTAGCAAAGCACTGACGCCGTGCGCTTGGTTCGGTTGCGGACGCATCCACTGAGCTGGAGCCGTACACCATATACACCAAGCAGCTTGTACGTCACCCTCCGCCAAGCTGTGTAACAGGGGCGTATCTTGGTGTGGATCTCTAGCACAAGGGCTTGGATGGATCGTGGCAACTGCAGCTGCGACATTTGGTGACTTGTGAATTGCCACCGCATAGCTTGCGTGAGCCAGATCACTTCATACAGAATCCTGCAGGGGGGAGGGATGGGGCCAGGTTGGGTGATTCGAGAGTGCAGACAACCTAGATTGTGTCCAAGCTCATCAGTAGCTCCCGGACTATAAGAACCCCCGGGCCAAGGATGCCTACTTACAAGATGGAGGATCATGATGCCGACCTCTCAGATCATGCATCGGACGACGGAGACGAGAACGATTCTCTAGCAAACTTAGACGACGACACAATGGCCGACGTCAAGAAACAGAATGACGCAAAAGATGCGCAAAGACCGCGGAGAAAGAAGGCCCGAAGAGCATGCTTTGCCTGTCAAAGAGCTCACTTGACATGTGGTATGTGAATACATGAAGAGTGACAGTGCATGCTTTCCCCTCCCCTCGACTTAGCATGACATTTTGTGTCCAACTCTGCTTGCTTTGAATTCTTGTCTTGCCGCCACTGCTCTTGCTTTTTCTTCGTCGGTGCAGCTGGGTGCGGCCAAGTTGCCTTCTAGTGTCTGGCCCCTTTCTCTTTTCTTCTCTTCGCCTCCTTGGTGGTAGGATGGAAGAAACAGAGGAGAAGAGAAACACATCCAAGCATAGTAAATGCAAGTATGCCTTTTCTGACCATGATGCGACTAGGCGATGAACGGCCGTGCCAACGATGCATTAAGAGAGGCTTGGCCGACGGGTGTCGAGATGGCGTGCGAAAGAAGGCAAAATATCTGCATGATGCACCACTCGAAGCTCTGGCACCTGTACTTGGGCACAACTATGATCCGGAAGCCGAACGCGGCCGAATCAATGGCCAACGCCAACTCTCAATACAGTCAGACCAGCTCTCACCCGGGGTCAACACCTTTCTTCAGCAGAGCAATGGACCAAATTTTCCCGTTTATCACGCAGCGAATCCGGGTCAGGTAGGTATGGCGGAAAACATGTCATACAATACTCAAGCTCCAGGGGGGTTTCCTGGTAGTGCTTCAGCCGCAGGGCCATCCCTGGATGCCATGATGCCAGGCGAAACTATGGATCTCAGCGCTCTCTTTGATCCCAACAATCCCAGCCTGTACAACTTTGATCTCGAGGGACTCAATTTTGGCAGTCAATATGCCGGGTGGGAGTTTGGCATACTGAACAGGATGGGTTTGGCAGCAGAAACATCGCCGCAGGACAATTCCATTTCTGCCACCCCGTCCACGGATGCCAACTATGCCACGCTTTTCGGTAATGGCTCGAGCCAGGCATTCGAAACGACCATGTCAGGCAGCGATTACTCAGGGTTCGACGCCAGCAGTACCATCTACTCCCAAGGGAACCTGCAACATGGCCTGCCGCACGCTTACGCCATTGCGGCTGGCCCAAATAGCCTCGCAAGCCCTGGCACCGATACTACGGCTAGTCCGCAGACCAATTTCGAAGCCTCTCCCCACGGCTCTCTGAACAATGCGCACGGCGTGGCAGGAGGACCTGTCCGGATCAAGCCGAAGCAAGATAAAATCTCGCAAATACTCATGGGAAAACGCAAAAGAGATTCAGCCTCGGTCTACGCAAACGTAAAGGAACCCTATCCCTATACGGCTGGCTTCCACAACATGATCTCCGTCATCAAAGACCGTCTACCGGCGAACAAACTCGTGATGATAGCAAGATCTCTGGGGGAGATTCGCCCCTCCTTCATCGCATGCACCAAGGACCTGACCCGGGAAGATTTGGTATTCATGGAAAAGTGCTTCCAGCGCACACTGTTCGAATTTGACGACTTTTTGCAACACTGCTGCGCCCCCACCATCGTTTGTCGACGGTCAGGTGAAGTTGCCGCAGTAAACAAGGAGTTTACAGCCCTGACAGGCTGGACCAAGGAAGTCCTCCTGGGCCAAGAGCCCAACCGCAATGTCCTCATGGGAGCCGCACCGCCAGGATCGGACGTCAGCGCCGATGGCACCCCGCGCTCAGATCCCACGACGTCACAATCCAAATCCGCCGCTCCCGAATCGTCAGCTCCATCTCAACCGCGCTCCGTGTTTCTCGCAGAGCTCCTAGACGATGACAGCGTTGTGCAATTCTATCAAGATTTCGCACAGCTGGCGTTCGAGGACAGCCGTGGCAAAGTCCAACGGAGCTGTCGCTTGTTTAAGTACCGCACGCAAGACATGGTCGATGGCAAGGACACGCCTACCCAACGAGATCGGACTGGGATCCTAAGCAGTCGCGTCACCAAGATTGATAGCGAGCACGGCATCTCACGCATCGAAAAAGATGGGCGGGTGAATTGCACGTATTGCTGGACGATTAAGCGGGATGTTTTTGATATACCAATGATGATTATCATGAATGTGAGTAACATGACCATGGTGACCATACCCGTCCGTGACCAGAGGACAGAGGAGGGAACCCATACCGCATGGTGGGAGCGCTGCTAATCAAGAAATGCTGCTAGTTTTTGCCTAGATATTACCCCAATCAAGAGCCTCACCAACTTGCCGTGTAAGGGGGAGGCGAGGCCAAATTGTAAGATGGAGTACTGGTTGCACTGTATGGCACATGATGAAACTTGACTTTCTTTGCATTTTCATCCGTTCGCAATGACATGACCTTTCTGTCATGTGTTTGGTTTCTTTCTGATGATATTTCTCGCATGGCTTGCTTGGGACGGTTGTTCTGCTCACTTATGAACTCTCACTCCTCATGAAAGCCTTGACTTATTTTTCCTTCTCTTTGCATTGCGTCGGAGGCGGCTTCTCTTTTTCTGCGGAGAGTGTACGACTATTTTGGATATGAGATTGTTGAGAGGGAATGATTTCAGAGTGACATGGGCAGAGCCTAGGTTTTCGCTGTCAATGGCCACAGGGATGGCGACGACACGTCTGCTGGACCCTAGAGGCTGGAGGAGGAGGAGGAGGGAAAAAGAACATGAGAAAGTGCCAGATGGGGTGCTTCGGGAAGCGCAGAATTACGATACCCAGCGGCGCAAGCATACACTATCATAACAAGCTGCCTGATAGCAGGCCGACCATTTATTACTTCATACATCAATGTAATCACTAACTATCATCAACTCATCTTGCGGTCCTCTTCTTTTGCTCCCCCTTGCTTGACATTCGCGTTCTAGAGAGTTGATGATGCTTCGTGACATCTACACGTGATTTCTACCTCTCCAGATATCTGTCTATCCCCATTATTCTACACTGCATCCAAAAAAAAAAAAAGAAAAAAAAAGCCCCC
>SRPQ01000539.1:0-16558 GCA_018360075.1 Claviceps cyperi
CAAAAAAAAAAAAAAAAAAAAAAAAAAAAAAAAAAACACGAGAGCACTCACGATCGGTAAGCAGATAATCCTGCTTACACTCCGTCTTTGTCAAAAGAGAGTACTTCTCCGGATACTTCTCCTTGCACTTATTGCACACCGAAATATGGAACACCTCATTCCACACAAAGTCAATCTCAAGGCTTCTGCAATCCCTACACTTCTTTCTCGTGCTCTCATCCTCCAAAACACTCAGCCCCGGCTCAAACGGACCCGCCTTCTGCCGCTGCAGCCTCCGAATGAGCTGCATCCGCTCCCACTCCTGAATCGTCATGTCTTTCGGCCGCCCGTCCTGTTGATCCGGCTGGCCTGGTTTCCGGCCACCGAGCGCATAATTATGGGGATCGTCCTCTGTGGATAAGAAACCGCCCTTTGTGTCCGTCATGGAACTCATGTTGAAGTCGACGAATTTGGTGAACTTGCGCGCCGGGCGCAACGCTTCGCTGGCTCGGCCTTCTGTGTTGCGGGCATCGCGATTCGTTCCCGAGGACAATTTGGTGGAGGCAGAAGATGGTCCGGATGTAAAGGCCGAGTCGTATGGGCGTTTCCCGTTGATGGGTTTCGAGATGTGCACTTCGGCTGAGGCGACGAAGCCGCTGGCGGAGATGGGCACCGAGGAAGTGATTCCGGAAGCTCGTTGCTCGGCATCGCGTTGGTCCCGAAGAGCTTTTGCGCGAAGCCTGTTCTCTTCCTAGGCGGCTGTTAGCGCGTCGAAGGAGAGCTCCGAGTACAACGTGCTTGGGTGCCCCGGGATTTCGAGAGGAAGAAGCTCACGATTCGTCGAGTCACATCGGGACTTGATGCCGATGCGACTTTCGCGGGGGCAGAGTTTGGTGGTGGTGTGCTGGGTCGCTCCATTAGGCCAGCAGGTGCGCAAGATGTGTCAGAAAGACGCAGTTCTTCGGGCGTGCTATTCGTCTTCAATCCGTACCTCAGTATGTAGACAAATTGGATGTGAGGCGCGGAATGGGTTGCCTCTTTGCGCCGACCGACGAAGAAGATGACTGATGTCACCGATGCCGTGGCGCACTACATACCTACCCTGACTTATCGATAAGGCCAAGGGTCCGACTTGTCGACAGCGCAGTGCCATAATTCATAAATGTATCCATGCATTTGGAACGATGAAGATCAAATAACACTTTTGACTCGGTGCCACAGCCCAGGTGTTCCCGGAAAACATGGGCTCGTCAGCTGAAGAAACATGCTTACTCCATGTCATGTAACCCTATCGCTTCCATGGCTATATATCACAAACACGTTCCCTGAATTCGACGCGCTGCGCATTACCTTATATCAAATTATCATATATAACTCGTAGCCGATAGGCTCGCAGAGAAGCCAATGACGCAAAGAGCAATCGTATACGGGGAGCCTGTTCTGCTAAGGGGCGCACAAGCAAACAACGAACACTCTCCCCTTGCTGCAAGACCATGACTGCAAATCGCACT
The DNA here is from genome assembly GCA_018360075.1 of Claviceps cyperi. Taxonomy (NCBI): domain Eukaryota; kingdom Fungi; phylum Ascomycota; class Sordariomycetes; order Hypocreales; family Clavicipitaceae; genus Claviceps; species Claviceps cyperi. Next base: position 1,491 of record SRPQ01000539.1, read on the forward strand.
GCCGCCGCTACGGCAGCTGCAGCTTCTGTTCACAATATCCATGTACAATACATTGGGTTTTTATTGGCAAATGGTGGATGACGCGGTCCCCGACCCCGGGACAATGAATGTCAGTCCAACACTAGTCTCATTGTTTTCTAGACGAAGGAGGAAGGAGAGAAAAAATGTAGCCTAGCCTGGCCTGCCCGGGCTACATCACCCAAGTTGAAGAAGTCCCTCGTTTTGGTTGTTCCTTTACGCCCCTCCCTCCCAAAGCATGCACGCTGCATCTGCTCAAGGCTGACTTCCATGTATCTCATATGATGAACATCGCCTACTCTTCCTTGGCACCGCCGCGACCCGACTTCTCAGCTGCCTCAACCGCCTTCTTGTCACTCTGTGCCTGGCCCTGCTGCATAGCGCTCATGAATCCGGCCGCAGCCTTGAACGGGCGCTTGAGGTCACCACTGGCAGGCTGGCCGTAGATGTGAATCTTGGTCAGGTTGCTCTCGAGAGCGGACTTGACGGGCAGGATCGACTGGATGAGGAGAGGGTTGGTGTACTTCATGTAGAGGTGCATGAAGGCCATGATGGCGATACCCATTAGCTGGCCGCGGAAGAGAGCCTTGAGCTGGTCCTTGTCGTAGGCTTGGATGGTGGTGGTGACGAGCTTGCCCTCTTCGGTGGAGCCCATGGGCGCAGGTTCAACGTACTTGAGGGTGGTCAAGTCTATCGAGACGCAGATATTAGCCGTGGTCCAGCGTTTCCATCTTCTTCCATTGCTTTCCTCCCTGAAGTTCCCGTGCCTTCCCTTGTCACAGATCATGACCATAATTTGTTGGAGGGAACACTTGAGGAAGAAAGAGAGGCTCACCTTTCTTCTTGTTGATTTGAGACTGGATGTACAGATAGAAGAGGGCGATGAGGACATTGCTGCCCAGGTATACGGCGCGAACAGTCATGAGAACACTGGGGTCGTCAAAGGGAATGCGCTTCGACACCTGCATCATGCCCAACATGATGACGAGGTTGGTGCTGAGACACGGCGGAGTGAGGTCAGCTTTGATCATCCTGATGCCCTTTATGGCACCCACAAACGCACGATGCCTGGTTCACAGACCGAACTTCTGACCAGAATGCATGGACTTCGGCATTGTGCAGAGTGAACAGAGAGCGATTGATCTATGGACAGGCCTAAAGGTAGTATGGCCAATAGGTCGTCTTTTTTCTTGTCTTGGAGGCGGCATCGAGTGAGCGAAGCGGGGAAATGCGTTGACTTACATTTGGGGGCTGAGACCTGCCATTGTGAAGTCTGGGCGCTTATTTTGACGCGACCAAAGAAAGCTGGTATAGTCGATGGAAGCAAAGAAGAGACAATGTTTAGGGGGTGGTGGGCGAAGACGGACGAGAATGAGGGTGGACGTCTTGCTCTCAGAAGAAGTCTGCATGTGGCGTTAAAAAAAGGCAAACGTGGTCGCAACTTGCAGGTTCAGGCATCAGGAAGGAGGTGAGGCTGTACGAGGCTGGACGCTGAGTGGGGTGGCGCATGAGCGTGGCGCTCTGGTGGAGCTGCAGGACCCTTTCTCCCTTTCCCCGTGGTTCCGTCTTACCGGTTGACGCCGTTGCAGCTTGCAAGGCTAAGTAAGGTAGGCAGTTAACACTTGATTATTCCCGAACAATTCTCCTGCTCAGTCGAACCCTGTTTCCCCGCGCGGACTCTTAATGTGAACACACAAGGAGCTCGAAGTTCACTCGGGCATGCATATTGGCACAGTAACCCTGCAAGTCACGATGAAGAGCGTTCCTTTGTTTGGGCCAGCCAAGGCAAATGGCAAACTCAAGCACAAAGAGTGTCCGTCAATCAAAGAGCTCTCTCTGCAAGCAACAAATGAAAGCCGGTTCCTGAAGAATCTGATGTCCTCGATGAGATTCGCAGCTCGAACCAGGTGAAATGCCAAGTTGTCGGTATCCTGCCTGTGCTGTGCCGCCAGCAGTCTGGAATTTGCCAAAGAAACTGAAACAAAGGGAGATAGATCATTGATCAACCATCTTTGACTCTCCGAGTGCGCGTGCCTGGTGTCACTACGGTGAAACTCTTCGACATGCTACAAAAGAGTCCAGCTCAGCAACAAGACAAGAATGCTGTAGAGCGATCGAACAGAAGACGACCCGCCAAGTCAAAGGGAAGAAAGGGGAAGTGGAAACGTCTCAGTTGAGCCTCTTCACGTGCCGCATATGTATTTAGCATTGCTTCTCTTGACCAGATCGTCAAAGACAGGGGTTCTAATCGGATTTTTTCACGCATTCTGCAAGAAAAACAGCCCGCGGAGACATGTGGCTCAAAGAGAGAAAGGATGAGAAATGGCCGATCAAGTCAGCCCTCTGCACGTACCGCACCTTACTATTGCATCTTCGGATGAACACTCTCCTCCATATTTAAGGTGACTCCACTCCCATCAAGTCGAAGCCGATTGAAGTCAAATATCTTCTCTTCTTCTCTCATATCCAGCGCAACTGTTGTACAAGTCCACGTCTCGCTTACCTTTTGATAAGCTCTCTACACACGAGATAGCGGACAAGATATTATCAACCCAACCGAAAAAAACCGGACCGCTGGTAAAAGCAGCAAATGGCGCACTACTCGAGCGAATCAGACGGGTGGAATATTGGCTGGGGGCGAACTCGCACACGAGGCCGTTCACACGACGACGACGACCACATTCGAGATTATGAGCAATGGGCGCACCGATCCGCGCCATTCATGTCCGGAGGGCTCAGGCCACCATTTTCTCCCGCCGACTTTCTCCCCTGGTGTTACGACATGTGGGAAGATACTCACCACCGAAGCCGCCATCAGTCGAGGGGAAGAAGAAGAAGTGGTGGTGGTGGTGGTGGTGGAGGTGATGGTGGTGATGGTGGTGCGGCCAACCGAGCCGTTGTCTCTCACTCGCGTCCCGGCGGCGTGATGCCTGCTCCTAAGCCCGCTCCCGATGCGGGCCGCTTCGACATTGTCGTGCGAGACACAACCGACAATCGACTGCCCGCGTGGCCCGACAACACCAGCTGGAAGGCCAGCATTGCTAAGAAATCAAGTATTGCTACTGTAATCAAATACATCACCGCCAATCCGGGGAAGTACATGGTCACGGTAGTGTGGAAGACTCTCGTCGAGGAGGAGCTCCATGATGGCTTCAAAGTCATCGATCTGGAGAGGGACGCGCTTGAGCTGCGGGTTCGAGAGCGAGGGGCTGGTCCGTCTAGTCTACCCGTAAGATGCATCAATAGCTAACAAAGCTGGCCGCGCATCCAGTCGGACCGAGGCACGATGTATCTAACGCGAGGAGGTCTTTTGTGCAGCCCAAATTATGCAGCGGGATTTCCAGCCAGTTCAGAGCGCTGTTCAAAGAGAAGAAGGCTGGCTGTGCTGAGCGCGCCATGGCCCATGGCTGCACGAGTCGATGCTGAAGGCTTTCCAATTGCGGCGAGTGCGTTCGCGGCCATTGGGCTTTTTCAAACAAACGGGTTTTCTTTAAGGGTGGACACGCCATGCCATAGTTTTTGTTTTGTTCGCCAGCGTCACAGAAGAGGGTTATCCGTTGCTGCATAGCACCTCGTGCTGCATCTCTGTACCTGTACCAATCGTATAAAAGACGTCTTCTCTTGTGGTCCCTCACTGTAAAGATTTTCATGAGCCGTCGAAGCAACAGCCAGCTGCATTATGGCGTGCATGACCCAAGAACACTTCATCCGCTTTGAAGTTAACTGCGCCATCGCATCCATCACACAATCGTGTAACCTCCGCGTGTATGACGAGATATGCAAGCACTTCCCAGCGATTGAAGGCAGAAGACTTGAAATTTGAGAGACTTTGGCATGTACACATGTATCTTTCCTTTCCAAGTTCCTAGGGTCGTCCCGAGGCTGTGGACGCCGTTGGTGACACCTCAACCCTAACCAACCACTCGGAGTTGAACATGCAGCATACCTGCCTTGTCGGGAGAAAAGGGTTGGGGGCGTGTTGGTCGCTGTCATAATGTCATTTCGGCACGTCACCGCAGTGAGCTCGCAAGGACGCTATAAAATGAAGGGGATCCTCGGAGACGTTGATGCTATGTATATATGTACCTATCACGTGCGCATGTGGCGTGCATGCCGCATGCGGCGTTAGCTCCCCTGACGCATTTGGTTGCATTTGATTGGTGAAAAGCGAAGCTATGTGCAAAGGAGATCTGGTCAAGTTGCTCTCTTTTTGTGTCGTTGTCGCACGTACTTGACGCGGAGAAGCCAAGAATCTGCATACACCAACAGGTGAAGAGGATACTGATAACATGGTGAAGTGATCGCCTTTTGAACAGATGGTTTCAGGTGGCGTAGTTTCGTCGGCGGAAGACATAACGTGTAACTTGTAAGCAAGCCAACACTGGCTCTTCTACCAACCCTACCCTTTTCGCATTCGTGGATTTTGCTCTTGATGTATTTGTAACTAGTGACGGATCCGACTGCCGTAGCTACTGGTAATTAGAAATGGGTGGATGCAACAACAAAGGTCAACTTTGCCAATGCTGGATGGTAGTGTGTCGGGTCCGGCCAACATTCTTACATTGGATGATGGCAAGATAGCAGTCCCAATCCCCTGAAGCCTGTTTAATGGCAAGGCCTGCCTGTGTAGGAGCCGATGAGATGTTGAAGCCGTGGAGGGACCGAGCAACTGATGAGAGAGCCTTGTTTGGTCGGTAAATGCGTAAAAATGGGCCGGAAAGCTCGGAAAAGGAAGCCGAAGGATACAGCCCTGCCGATTGGGCCGCTCACAAGGAGACGTGCCGACCGACAGCTGTATCGACGCTGTCAAATTTCGGTCTCATCCATTCAACCACCATTTGCTGCGCAAGCAGGGCCCGATAGCCGTTGGCTCTAAATCGTGACTCTCGATCATATTGGTTGTATTGCGTACATGATATGTACACAGATACAGATATGCTTGTCTCTGTCGTGTGTTTATACTTAGGTACTCCGTGTAAGTGAGGAAAACCCTAGCCTGCACGAAGTTACTGTGCATGCATGTACTTGTCCAGTTACAGTATGTATACGGAGTACTTGCTGCACGATTTGCCGCCTCATGCCCGAAGTGGCCAGGATCTGTGAGTTCTCAGTGTGCACACTGCACACTGCAGGGGCTGCTGCGGTCCAGTACACCCTCTTAGGTGGCCGCTCATTTGTCGCTTGCCGCGCAAACCTTGTCGGCAAGTATGTTCACATTTTTTTCTTGCAACGGCGGTTATGTACCAAAAATGGCCATGTGGAGTACCTAACGTAGGTAAGTCAAGTTCGTGGGAATCGGGATGCATTAGGAGGTTCCCCACAACTTCAATCACTTCTCCTTCGGCGGCGAGACGTCCAAAGACCCGCGTGACCGGCGTCACCGCGCGATTGACAAGAGAATACGGAGGTATACGGAGTACTCCGTAGAAGGCTGGGTAAGGATCGTACGCCAGTGTCCAATTAGTCACAGTCTGAAGTTCCACGTACATACCTACTCCGTGGACCGTAATCGGTATTATGCATAGATATGTAGGTACGGAGTACATAGCTAAGTATGTAAACAGAAATGGCAGATATGTCGTTCTCCATCTTAAGAGCGTTGAAAAGGGTTCATAGTTGAAAGTTAAAACTGAGAAAGACGAGGAATACGTAGCCTAGGATCGGACGACAGGCCGATTGTTTGTAAGGCTAGCTCCGGCTTCTCGATATGTACATAATTGCCCAACAAGGGTATCGTGTCGGTGTAAGATTGCGAGACAAGGATCTACACTGGATTTCGTCAAACTGAGGTCGCGACGAAACTCACCATAGGCATGTACGTAGGTAATTCGCACAACTGGCCAGACGCGCCGAGCCTAATCGAATCAACAAAATGCGTCCCACACTCGCAATAACCACGCGAATATGCGTTTTGAACTTTTGACGCAAAAAAAGGTGGCACGTTCGTGAGCTGGGAACATAGGTCATCGGGTTATCGGGTTATCGGTTTGTCGGTTCGTCGGTTCGTAAGATTGTCAGGTAGCTAGCTGTATTATCAGCAAGATTGGCAGAGGATCGCCTCTCCTCATCGATGATTCGATCCGTCATCTGTGTCGAGCTGATCGGGATGCAGGGACCAAGGTATTGTACTCCGTACCGCGTTCCCCGGTCGGAGCGAAGCTAACAAGCGAGAGCGCGATGTGCAAGAGAAGCCCTGCTCAATCATGTCCCGGGCGTCAATCTTGGTTTTAAGTTGCTCGTTAGTCCGCAACCGGCCCGCGTCACGCTGTGCAACAGCTGCTTGCAGCTTGACACTCGCTCTTGACTGGTACGTAAAACCGGCCAAGCTGGTGACAGCTGCCAGCAGCTGCCAACACAATCATATGTACTCCGCTTAATGCTCTGGAATATCCCCGCTGTCTCTGAAGTCTGAATCCAACCAACTTTCTTATGACAAGGACCACGATGTAGCTAGAGCGAACTGGTCTACTCCTCGGTGGGCAATATCATCCTGCCTTGTCCACTCTGGTCCAGTGACTCCATAAACTCGATCCTGATTCGATCTGATGCAGCCGGATGCATGCTCTTGGACACAGTCTGGACCATTCTGGAGCCGTCTGGTGCGGGCCTGGATCTGCTCTTGCCTATTCGGCCTCCAAAAAGCTGACCTGCTCGCTCCTACCTTTGTCCAATGCCGGCCAACTGTCCATACTTCGTGAACCGTACCTCCGTAAGGGTCACGAGCATCACAAAAGACTCGGAAAGAGAATGACCTGTTGGTCGTGTGCGTTCGCTTCGATGAGCCAACTAGTTCAATACAAAGCCACTTGAACACAACTCAGCTCACCACCAGTCCACCACGAGCGAGCTCTCGTATTCATGCCATGCCTGCCCGCAGCGCTGATCACAGCCATACAGGCGGCATAATGAGTTCAAATGACTGCTTCATGGTCATACCGGGTCTTGAGAGCAAGCTTTTGTCCAGGAAGCTCTGTTGCTCTGCGCCGTCTGCCGCCTGCGGCTCGCCTCCTTGTCTCCTTCCCTGAGTACACGAATAGGTACATACTCCAGTCTCTTCTTCGATACAACATACCTACAATTCGACCAGCATGTTCAACGACCCAGCAACGACTGTGCGAGTTAAAAATATCCCCTTACGCCACAAATCCACCTGTTCTACACATACCCCTTTTAGGCGAGCTGGTCGCACACCCTACTTGGACATATTTCCGCCCTAACATCTCATCAAGATGGTCTTTGACCGAGCCAGGCGCTGGAAACCGCCGTCTATGTATCTCTTTGACCCATTCGCTGAAGGCCATGGACAAATTGCTCGAAGCGACATGACTGCCACGGCTACCACGGGTTGCCTGTGTGCGTCTCGCGTGGTCTATTTTCATTTAAAGGGCTGGCCATAACTCAACGCGTTTCCATTCTTGACTTGCTCATACCTATCCCCATTCCGAAGCCAGAAGGAAATCATGGCCTACTTCTCAACTGTGAAGTATTCAGAGAATGGCGATGCCCAAGTTCTGAAGAGCACGAATGACCCCACGTCATACAACCAAAAGTCGCACGTGGCATGTGATAGATGCAAGATAAAGAAAGTAAGTCAAACGGGGTAAAATATGACAACTTGGATGAGTCAACAGTTGAAGAACAAAATAACCATCTGTTGGGACAACCTCAAAGGCTGACAACTGCTGGGCCTCGTAGCAGAAATGCGACGGAGTAAAGAGTGGATGCAGCCATTGCATAAAAAGAGGGAAACTCTGCGAATACACTTCGAAGAAGGCTAAGGGCGGATCGCTTCGAGGAAAGAGTGCCAAGTCGGCTGGCCAAGAGAAGGAAAACACATTCGGAGAAGGCAGCAGTAATAACACAAGCACCTGCGACGAAGGTGGCAGTTCGAGTGCGACGAATACGAGTGTGCCGGCAGCAACGTCGGTATCGCAGACAACAGAAGATTTTGCAGCAACAACGTCACTGGGCACCGGGTCGGCCTCTTATGAGAATGACGCGCAAATTAGGATGCCACGATCAGCAAATACCAATGTAGCCGTGCCCTCTACCTACCCACATGACCCCCTTTCAACCTGTCTACCGCCAGAGTGAAAGCGACGTCGGGAGTCGGGACTGATACCATTGGTGGCTAGGTACTATAGTCCCACGCGTGCAGAACAGCTCTTTCGACCTCGACAGTCGTGTCGAGAGTACGCAAGTACTTTCGCTTTGACTCTTTTGACACGGCTGACATTTTTCGGCTAACGCACTCACGTTATGGCGATCTATGAATGGCTATCGAGGACTGAAGGAAGTTTGATCATGAGCAAATGTCCGCCAAGCAAAGACGGTGAAAAGACTCCGGTCAAAGTCTCTGCCTAACCTTTTGAGATAAGTCTTTGCTAATAAAGAGCTCTCTGCTTGAATTACCTGGTCATGCTTCGAAATGGATTCCTCAGCACCTTGACTTAAACACTGTGACCCAGTTGCCCGGCGTCTTTCGTGCCTCCGCTTCAAAATGCGCTGTTACACTGCCATGGCCCATGAGCAACGTGGCAGTAGTTCCCATCGTGCATAGCAGCACAAGAATCTAGAATCATCCCAGAGTTCAAGCTATGGAAAACAACGGCATGCGAAACGTGATGTGCAACAAATGCAGTGGTAACATGAGCAGCGACGAGAAGGAGGAAGAAGGGGGGGCTGTCTAAAATGTGGTTAGGTGAGAAGAACCTTGGAGGAGAAACCCACTTGCAAGTTGGGGATGCAGACGTTGCTTGGCTGAGGTCGCTGCGAACTTAGGTTGCATCGTGGGACCAGAGTACAAGTGCAATCCGTGAAGATGACCACAGAGCTTGCTCGTGTCGATGGAGCCCGGAATACATACCCCCGCGCTGGCGACTATGTACATACGGAGTACATAACTAGGTTAGGTAGTTGTTGTAAATCGTGCCATTCTGCCCTCCTTGGGAATCTGGAGCCCAATTTACGACCCCAAGGGAATATGGACTTGCCGTACGGGATAGAAATGACATCCACACCGCCGATGATAAGTCTTCCGGACAAGCGCCGGAAAACCACTGTGACTGGCCAAGTGCATGGGTACATACAAACCGCATGTGTGCATAATCCACAGAGTGTAAACTGAACCCGACCCTGCAATATTCCGTACTTTCGCGGCGGCGGCCGAAAAAAAAATGAAAAACGCAAAATCAGCTATCGCCGCCCCGAGTCCCCGACAATCGGAAGGCGGTTTGCGCTCACCCTGGCTTAGTCATCTGATGATATCACAGAAGTCTCAAACCGGAAAAGCCTTGCGGGGCGAGCACGGGGGTGAACCGGTACAAACTCAACGACGGGAAAAAAACCAACTTCGTGTACAACTTACAGAGCCGTGATTACGGCGTCAACTCGGACAAAGGAAAACTCCACTACACGCTGCTGGATCTGGCGGCATCTCGAGAACATTTTGTCAAAAAAACTCTGAACGGATTCAGGATTTCTATCTACCATACTTGGGACCTCTGACGTTATTGGCTGGCTGGGACGAAGCTGCTTCCGGAATCCGGTGCTGCTGTCAAAAGTTGAACGCTCTCGTGATATAGTCATGGAGTCGGTGCCGTCGTCGGGGGGTGAGGGGTCTACTGTATCAAGGGGTTCCGTTACGGAGAAGTTGCAGGAATGGGGATGTGAGTTCTAAGATTTCTCTTTCTCTTTTCTCGGTCTTTCGTTCTACATGCGCGTGTGAGTGTGAGTGAGAGTGAGAGTGAGAGTGGAAGTGCGATGAGAAGAAAGAAAGAGACAGCATGGATAAGGAGAAAGAGACAACGAGAAGGAGGCAGAGACAAGGAGAGATGAGATGAAAACAGAGAAGACGCGAGGGACTCAGGGAGACAGACGCGTCACACACATAATGGCAAGAGACAAGCATGATGCCCTGTTCGATATATGTCTTTTCAGACCGCCTTGGTCATCGTGGCATCACATCAACACATCATCCACACTAAATTACCCACCTCGCATGACATCTCACATTCTTATTCCACATTTATCAATCTTCTCGGGCTGCTAACTTCTAAAAATAGCAAACTCACTCCCCCCGGCCCTCATGGCAACTCTCATCACCGCACTACACGCCCGCCCCATGAAGCCCTTCGCGCTGGCCTTCTTCGTGCCCCCGCTCCTCTTCTCCTCGTACATTAACCTGTTGGGGTTCCCGACCGCCAGTGCAGGCATCATGGCAGCCTGGTCGGGCGTGTACGCGCTGCTCGCGGTCCGAAGGAGACAGTCCTTGCGGAACAAGTTTTCTGTGAGGGGTCTGGTGCGCGGATCGGCGATTGGTATGGGGAGCGCGAATGCTCTGGCGGGTGGGTGGGTGTATTTTAGGGGGGATTTTAGGAAAGATAATGAGGAGAGGTTGAGGAGAAATAGATGGGGGGCTGTGGAGGAGTAGGACTTGGGGGATGGAGATGGTTCCCATTGAACGATGTGAGACCGTCCCGGGAGAGGAAACTTGGGGACGCATGGAAGTTGGACATGGAAAATGTACGCTTTCTAAGGATGGTTGGGGCGGCAGTGAGGATAGCGAGGAGGAGCAGTAATCGAGAGACAGACAGATTTGGGTTCCAGATTCTCTGCCGTGTGATGTAGCATCATGGACGAGATGGATTTTAGAATCCCACCATTTTCATCTTTGTTTGTCCTCCACCATCAACAAGTGCTAGGCACGAATCTGCCGTGCTTTTCCTCTCCGTGGGCACACATACGGATGGCTTAATGAGCGGCAGTGCATCTGTCAGTTCACCCACGAGGGGATACGAGTCATGCTTGTGAAGAAAAGAAGCTTCTGTTGGGGGTGGGCCTTTCAAGGAGATGAAGCCATAAGATGGAAGTAAAAAGAATAGACACTTGAACAGACAAACAACCAGAACTTTCACGAGGGGGGGTGCTATCGTAGTACGGGGATGCACTCCAGGTTGTTCCACGAATGGAATGACAAGACGAATGTCGACATGTGAGTCTTATCCTCCACAGCGTCAGCTTCTCCCCCGCATCTAGGGGCGTGAGGACAAGATACCACGACCACTTGTGGGGGGTTCTAGACATGATAGGAACATGGGCTGCTCGGGATTGGATTTAGGGGCTATGCATGCAAGAGGGGGGTTGGTTTAGGTCTACTCAATGACATATAGACAGCAGACAGCAGACAGCAGACAAACTTGATATACGAGAATAGACAAGCCAGAACCCATTCTCCCACGGCATCTCAAAGTTCAAATCAAACAAGCCCGAAAGCAGCACCATCAATTCTACACCACTGCACTCTACCATTAACCACCACCCACATTCAGAGCCTGCGCCCTTCTTGACGCACTAGCAAAATCTCGGTTCGCCTCGCTTTATCCAGTGACCCCCAGTACTTGTACGAAAGAAAGACATGATGATCCAACACGACGCCGATATAAGTGAATCATGATGTCTGTCGTCACAGCAAGAACAACTATATCATCGAACTCCTCCCCATGCCATAGACGCGCCCGCCTTCCCAGCTGCTGGCTCACTTTTGTGGCTGTCTCTACGACGCCAGTAGCCGTCAGCTAGCCCAAGATTATCTCAGCACTTGATCTTCTCTTGGCCTAATGAAAGCCCGTTTTTCGTTTATCGACGGTCGTGAGGGGTGCTGGTTCCAGGGCTGTGGGAGGCCAGGCGGTATTCCCTTTTTAAGCCGTGTAGTAGTAACGCCGAGGCGAGAGATAAAACAAAACAAAACACAAGGTAAAAATAGAAAGCTGGAAAGTTAGATGAGAAAGGAAGCAGAACGGGAGCCTTGTATGCAACGCAAGAACCCTAGTTGATAGAAAGGTTCTGTTATACGTCGGGTTTCCGCGGCTACGTGACAGGTTGCAGTGGCCCGTAACGTGATATGTATGTAGAGTCGAGCATTGATGAAATGATGATACCGAATTCTTGGTCGACTGCTGTTTTGTCGCTTGATGAGGAGTATGAGCTGCTCATCTTTTGAGGTGATCGCTAGGAAGCGCTGACTCAATCATCAAGATCGAGCAGGAATGCTGCTTTGTTATAAGATGGACCAGGGGGTTAACTGCTTCATCATTAAAACGCAGCAGAAGCTACTTTCCACCATCAAGACACAGCAGCCCGTACGGTCCGTCACCAGGATACAATTCCTTCGAGAAAAAAAGTCCCAAAAGACCGTATCCGTATCCCTAGGCCCAATTCCGGGCGTCCATATCAAATCCCGAAAGAACACCCTAAGGCACCCTGACATCATCTATCCTCGGCATCCTCGACCCCGACACCAACCACAGCACAATCACAAAACTCGAAAACAACAAAGCCCGAAAAAACGTCCGGACCTGCACAGGTGTAAACCGCGCTGCCGTCTTAGTATGCCCATGGCCATGGCCATTCCACAGCTTCTGCGACGGCGAGCACTCAAGCCCATGGATATATTCCACATCGCAATCCCGCACCTTGGGCGCCGCATACGTCTTGTACTCGTCCAGGACAGTACGCAGCTGCCAGCCCGCTAATTTGCGCATCGCGGCAACAACACATCCCGTTCGGTGTTTTCCGTGATTGCAGTGCACCAGAAGGGGGTAGTGGGACGGGTCGAGGACTAGTTCGAGGATGGAGCGCATGGTGCTGAGGGGGATGGCTTCTTTTTTGGTGCCCTTCATATTGAAGATAACTTGGTTGATGCCGTGGGCGTTGATGAAGGAGAGGAGGTTGTGGTCGAGGTGTTCTTTTTTGACGAGGGTGCTGCGAGAGGTTAGCGCCGAGTTGATATACGGGGTTTAATGGATAGTAACAGGTTGAGATTGTGTATGTGTGATGTGTGTAGGTACGAACACAATTGTCTTGAGCTTGAGGCTGCTTAGATAGGGAAAATCCTCGGGGGTGGGATAACTGCTTCTGAATACTCCACGGATTACTGTACCAAAATTGGCAGGGGGTTTATTTGACACTGTTTTGGGGTGCCGGGACGAGTCTGAGAAGGAGGACGATGAGGGGGACGGTGGCAATGAAGTGGAAGCGGCTGTTGTCTCTACGTTAGTCGCGTGGTCAAGCAAAAAAATCATAGCTATGGGCATCACAGAGGGCGCTTACATGATTTCTCTGCGGGTGTTTTACCCGATGTGCTCGTCAAAGGCATTTCCGTCTTGCTGTTCGAGGTCTTGTGTTGTGTGCTCGACATAACCGGCGAGTCAAAAGCCGCTGCGCCACTTATTTGGCCTGCCTCAAGATCCTGCACTGCGTGCATCAAGTCATCTTTCAAAGAGTTCCACGAACTTCTCCTGGAGACGTAGGCAGACGCCATTTGGTGCTGGTTCTGGTTCCCCTCTTGAGAATGGTGGTGATTGCGATTTGTCTCGTCTGGGTGCGCGCGCGGATTCCTCTTGATTGCCATTGTCAAAAGTATCAATCGTGTAAGTAAATTCCGAGCGATCGATCAAGAAACGTCTGAACTGTATCTGCGGGATAAGCACAATGTCCTCGAAATGTCGACCAGGCGGCGAAAGGAAGTAGAGGGATGTACGTTTCGGTCGTCGTCGCCGTGTAATGTTAGGTATAATTCTTCGAGATGTACAAGTTTCGATCAAGTTGAATTAATCGCTATAACGTCAGTGCCGTAAGTTGAAGTATCGGACATTCAATTCGCATACGACTCAAATGCCGCGTCCACAAGCAGGTCGCGAATGGCCTCCTAAAAAGGAGAAGACTTCATCTTGGAAGTAACGAGTTGGACCTGATTCGCCATCCTGTCCACCAGCTATCCTCCAAAACCAAGTATAAAAGGATGTATGTATATCGGAAGACGGTGTTCGCACACCGCGGGAGGGGTGTGGATGCGAGCACAACGTACTTCGCGAGAGTCGGTGTTGCAGAAAGAAAAGGAAGAAAGAAGACGGTAGGAAGGATGAGAAGAGAGGGTGAGAGGTGTGTGGGCTGAAAACGCGCCGGAACGGGGGGAAGAACTGACGATTGGGCGATTTGAAGCGCACAAGGGTTTCGAGACGCACTATTGGCTGTACTCCGTAACCATGGTGCAGAAGAAAGTGAAGAGGAGACCGAATCCGCGGCCCCGCCATTTCCATACCAAAACAGTTCTGCCTCGGTTCATCTCATATTTCGGAGGAGAGGGCGGCCTGTCACCAGAAAGGATGTACCCGTTGACGAGGGATATGTAACTTTACCGCGCCCCCCAATTTTCCCGGATTATCAATGTTCCAACTGGCAAGTGCATGGTCAACGGTTCCTTGGCACTTGCTCAATGGCAACCGCGCAACCGTAACGCCACCAACTCGTCATTTTCAGGTCTATTAAACTTCCCTCGGCTGACACGCATCTTGACGTTGTTTTGATTTCTTTTTCCGACGTGCAGTTGTGGAAATAGGTAGTTACGAGCGTAGGTACGTAGTAGGTCGATATGCGTTGCTTTCACACAAACGCGACCGCAGGAACACAGAAAGATCGCTTGTCGATTGTCTAGATGGCAAAGTCCACTGTACATACTTAGGTGCCCACGCCCATTGCGGTCGCGAATGGGATGAATGCAGCGAATACTGTCATGAAACACATCGTCGGCGACTGTCGTAGTGTTGAATTTGTGAGAAAATTGTCGAGAGAAAGACACAGGTACCTAGCTGGTTTGAAGGTGTGTTGTCGCAGGGTATATAGGGGTATCTACCGCACATCAGAGTGGCCAGACGGCTGCGCCCATTCTTTTGTGCGAGATATGGTTACAGACGTACGGAAGCGGGTTGTCCATATAATTGTGCATTGGTGTGAAATAATCAAAGATTGATCAAAGATATCAAGTCGTTTGGCGTGGTAGAATTATTGCCCCCCAAGTACCGAGTATCTCGAGAGGAATCGCCACCCCCACCCTATACCACCTAGCAGCTGTCACGGCACGAAAACAGAGATGAGGCCTGAGCGCTATCTATTCTGGAGTATCGACTACGAGCAAGTAAGATAGGGAGAAAGGAACAATCCTCGGTTCCCACCATGATGCTGATCGGACTTTACTCTCTCCCTGTGGGTCC